>WNHD01024558.1:0-10003 GCA_011057455.1 Ganaspis sp. Gsp50
CGTAAATGGCTATAGCGCATATCAAGCGATTTTTGATTTGTTCAAAATTAACAAAATGGCGGTCATTTTTTCAAAAAGTAAGGAAAAAAGACATATTTTCTCACCTTTTTTGAAAAAAACATAGTTAAAATAGAAATTTTACAAATCGCTTGATATGCGCTATAGCTGTACTCATAAAGGATATGTGATCCAATTTTGGTAAGGATCGGTTGAGTAGTTCCGAGATTTCATCAACAAGCCGTCCAAAAACGTTGTTTGTACCTGCAGATAAATTAACATTGAGATCGTATTTTTGATCGGATTTCAAAGTTGTTTGTTTTAAATTACAGGTTATAAAATTCTGTATTAAATGTTTTTTTTGTTTTTTCAAAAAAATTTCTTGTCTTGCGGCAACACTGCCCTACATTTTTAAAAAGTCACTATCTGCACTTTTTATCGAAAATGAGTCCGTCTTTAAACAGTGATAAATTAGTTAAAAGTTAGTGTATATAATTTTTAAACATATCGTTGGAAAGCTTATAAAATTTGCTAAAAAATGACCCTAGAATAAACTGTTTCTGATTACAAGAATTAAAGATACAATGTGATAAAGATAGGTGAATTTTTTGTTTTTAGTGAATTTTAATTGTTCAAACTTGGTAGGCTGCATTTTGTAGAGAAGTTATAGGAAAAAATTGAAATTCATATATGTAAAAGCATACATTCTAAGGTTTAAAATGAGCTGTAGACAACTTAAATATCTTCACAGGTTCAAAAGTTATGCATTCATTATTACAATCATGTTCGAAAGTAATTTAAAGCTTAAATCCCACTGTTCCCGTTCAGAAAAGTTGTCAGGGCTGGAGTTGGAGTCCGATTGGATTATCCTAGTGGGGGATGAAACACAGTACCCAGTCGGGGCTAGATCAGGAATCCCTAATACCTTCTGAGTATTAGGGATTCCTGATCTGGCCCCGAATGGGTACTGTGTTTCATCCCCCATTAATGGAGTCTTCGGGATTTTGCTGCACGGGTTCGCTTGACTCGCCGCACGGGCGATAATCGTATTAATGGTACATTATGGTACAAGTGTGGAAGAGTTGCCATACGATATTTTATTCAATTTTTTCTAATAATGGACCAAATAATGGAAGTTGACGGTGGCGAAGCCACCGTCGGCTTTCATTATTTAACGCTTTTCAGTGAAATAATGATTATTTCACTGTTTAGCTTGAAATAATGACAGAAGTGAAGTAAGGGACAGCTTGTTTAAAGCGTTAAATAAAGTGGCCATTATTGCGAACAGTTGAATAAAGTACGTTTTTGTTTGTCACATTGTATCTTAGTTTTTGTTGATCGAAGAAACTTCAAATTAGAGTCATTTAACAGAAAATTTTATAAGCTTTACAATGATCTTTTAACGAATTATTTTTGTTTATTTTGAATAGATTTATAAGCTCTTAAAGACAGTCATGCTTTAATACAATTAACGCACGTGCGGCGAGTCAAGCGAACAGTGAGATTTAAGCATTAAATTATTTTCGAACATGATTGTAATAATTAATTCATAATTCTTGAACCAGTAAAGATATTTAAGTTGTCTATGGCTCATTTTAAAGCTTAGAATGTCTCTTACATATATGAATTTCAATTTTTTCCTATAACTTCTCTAGAAAATGTAGCCTACCAAAGTTGAACAATTAAAATTCACTAAAAACGAAAAATTCACCTATCTTTATCACATCGTATCTTTATTACTTTTAATCAGAAACAGTTTATTCTAGGTTCATTTTTTAGCAAATTTTATAAGCTTTCCAACGATATGTTTAAAAATTATGTACACTAATTTTTAACTAATTTATCACTGTTTAAAGACGGACATGTTTTTAAAACGAATTGTGCAAGTGGTCTCTTAATTTTGTCCGGTAGTGTAATAATATTTACTTTTGACTTATTTTACTTTCCTTTCTGCAAATATTATAATAACTTACATTACACTTGCACACATATCCCAGCTTTACAGTACTTTTCGGTAATGTTTAACGAATTTATTTTTTTCGTGTATATATTTTTAATTAATAAACAATAACTAACTCTTAATTTTTTAATAATTATAACTTCTCGTATCACATACACAATGCTGTTTAAATAAACTTTTTTTATACTGTTTACCGTATGACTCCATCTACATAATTTGTATCAGTACTATATATTTTTTTATTTTCTTAAAGTATATAAATAAAATACTTCAAAATATTAATTATTTAAAATTTATTTGACTGTCATACAGTCTTGAATAAATGGTGACAGTAAATTAATGTTTGAATAATTTCTGTTTGTGTTTGACAAAATATTAATTTTGTAAATATTACTATATAATTAGATGCTCAAATAGAACAAAACAAAATTGTAAAGCACGACTCAAGAATGAAAATGGTTCATTTAGATTAGAAGGATTTCATTCTTGCATTTCAGTTGATAATAGGGAAGTTAATGATTTAGCAAAAGCGGAAATGTTAAAAAGATGTAAGAATATTGTTCTATCACTTAAAGGAATTTACAATTCTGTTTGTAGAGAGTAAGTATACAGAATCATACATAAAACATTTTTAGAATATACTTTTAGATTTAACAATTGGTAATTATTTTTATGCATTTTTACTTTTTTAAATGAATTCAGATTTCATGAGTTAGGAAAGATTGTGACATTATCTTATAGAAATGTGAGACACATAATGATGCGTAGGCGCAGAAAGTTAAATTATAAACAGCCTAAGAATTTAAAACATTTAGAAGAATTACTTAAGAAACATGATGAATTTAATGATTTGTTTATTGAAAATGTAGAAGTTAAAGGACAAATGGCATTACTGTTTTCAAGACAAAAGCTTTTACAGGAATTAAATGAAGTTACCGAATTATATATGGATGGGACATTTGATGTAATTATCGAGTTGGGAGTTGTAAGAGAAAATGTTTTACATTCGTTGGTCTCGTACAGAAAGTCTTTCAATATTCATGGGCATATGGCCCATGAAATCGAAATAAAACATATTTTCTTATGCTTTTAGCTCTTTGTAATAGTATATAATGATATGTATCTATGGTTGGAAGTGCAGTCCTTGTTAGAAATTATTTGTGAGTCTAGAAATATGCTAGCACCATTACTGGATTTTTCATGATAGTTTATTTACTGTTTCCACCTTGGTACTTTAATGGTACTAGATATTTCTGCTAGATTGCTTATTTATATTCCTAACTTAAAATAACTTTCAACTTGATACTTAAAATTTTTATTTTATTTCTTAGTTAAACCTTAATAATTTATCAATGGCAACAGACTTCGATGTAAGTTTAAGATGAAAATAACAAAATTATTTAAAAGTTTTAAAAATACAGCACAAATTCCTTATATTTGGTGCTTTAAAATTTATTTTCTAATTTCTGTTTACTGCTTGGAAATTGTTTATACCAATATAAATAATTCATATTTTTATTATTAAATGTTTAAATAATTTTAAAATATTTAAATTATGCACTTTGTCAGTGGTACCACTATTTTTTATAACTTCAATATTGCACATTTGTTATTGCTTCAGCTGTCAAGATGATCAAAACATTCATAACTTAAAATGTCGATACAATTACAAATATATAGTCATTATTGTATAAAAAATAAATTTCAAGATTTTAAATAAATAAAGGATGAACAAGATATTCTTGTATTCACAGCAATTCAACTAGAGACATGCTCCGTATATAATATTGTAATATTTTAATCTAATTTTTCTAAACCTTTCTCATAGCAAAGTTTAAATATTTGTGGCACGATCTGAAGATAGGAATCTTACAAGCATTTGAAATTAGATTATGTTTGCTTACAGTTTTAACTTAATAAATTAATGTTTCTCTTTCAATAATTTGCAAACAAAAACCGACAAAAACTGTTTTTCTTGAATAGCTTTTCTGTATCCTGTACAGAAAAACTGTTTTTTTCTGCAAATAGTTAAAAGGGAAGCATTAATTAAGATAAAACTGTCAGCAAACATAACTTAATTTCAAAGGCTTGTAAATTCCCTTTTTTCGGATCGTGTCACATTTAAAATAAATAATAGTACATTTCTATCAATCGTTAAATCAATAGTGGAAAGCAACAATGATTCATTAAACATCCATAAGAAATTTTTACCAGGGATGTTTGTAAAACAAGACTGCAATCGAGTTCTTACAAATTGTATGTGACACAATAAAGCTTCCAACCATGGTGCATCAGTCATTTTCAACAACAAATTCATGAAAAACAACTTGTTTTTGTAGATTATATGACACTCTTCTTTATTTTAGCCAAAATAATTTCATCGTATCGGATTGATACTTGCAGTATAATTCTATTGACAAGTATTTCAGACTTGAGATATTAAGTTTCATAAAAAATGTAGAAGAAGAAGGTATATTAATTTCTTAATAAGTAGTGGATATTTGACAAGTATATAACAGAATATTGCAAAAATTAAAGTTTTTTCTATTTTTTTCAAAAATTAAAATATTTTGATATTTTTTAAAAAAAGATGTTCTTAAAGGAAGCATTGTTTTCTTTTAAATTAATTTTGGTTTAAATTGCTCTGAAGAAATTTTTCGACACATTTAAATGTGTCTTATCAGTCCCTGATCAAATGTTACGATATGTGTGAATGTGTGTGGGTGTTCTCCTTTTCGGTGTATGCGATAACTTCAAAATGGTTTAAGGTATCTTAATAACATACGGATTGTTTTTGGTTTAAATATCTCAATATACACTAGAGGATTTATCAAATTATTTAAAAATTTAAATTGTATAATCCTTTTTAATACAAAATGTGATTTTTGTTATCATCATTTGAGTACTCCATCATTTCCAAATCACATTAGTAGATAATGCTCATAATTTATTATTTTATTCTCTCAGAAAATGAAATAAAAAGATCTTTAAAGCTATGAATATTTCCAACGAAAATGCTACGAATAGTTCCGATTTCTTTTGTTCTCATTCGAGCGTTCTTTGTTTTCTTGTACAAATCTGCAGAACTATTCATAGCTTAGACTGCATTATTTTTTCAATAATTTTTAGGATTTACACTTTCATTCCACTAAATATGAAAATGTCCTTGTTTGTTTTTTTTCAAAATAGAAATTAAATAATTAATTGAAATTACAACTATATAACAAGAAATTAAGTTAGAGCAGTTAGAGCTACACGGAAAAAGATCGAAATTTCAGATTTCGTATTAAACACTATTTATTTTAAGACGTGTGCATGGTTTTCTGATTTGAGTACAAAACTTTAGTACCGAGTCCCAGTAGTCAATCATCATGGATCCGCATTGCTAAAAGTCTAGGACTTAGACCCTTATTTTGAAATTCCAATTTTCTCCGTGTATTCTAATTTCATTATTTTAAGGCTAATAAGAATCTGTATTTAAAAAGCACAAACATAATGCATTTTAATTCTGAGAAAATTGATTAATAATTTTTAATATAAGAACATTTTTCATTAAAAGTATCGATTTTTCTGTAAAAATATGTATTAAGTGCATGCAACTAAATGCTTATGAAACGTTAAAACTGTTTGGATCAAACATAAAGATTTTTTACAAATCGATGCTTATGATGTACATTGTTTGCAAGGACCTAGAATTAAAAGAACTTTTTACTGAAAAAGATTTATTTTTCTTGTCATCAAACAGTATCATGTTTGCCTTTTTGTATGCGGAGTTTCATTACCTTTAAATTGATGTAATTAGAATAGCTTAAAATTCATTCGTTGTTAAATTATTTAATTTCTTATTAATTTATTAATTTATATTTTTAATACAAAGGAAAGGATATTTTCATATTTGGATTTTTCTATTTTTGTTTATATTTTGCGAAATATCAGGAAAAATATTTTTTGAAAATGTAGAATTAAAAAAAAAGAAAGTCTATTGTTTATCAAAAAATTAGTCCCATACTTTTTCTGTGCATTTTTATGAAACTTAATAATATTTGGAGTATAAAATACTTTTCCATAGGACTTGAGAAATTTTCCCCTCTAAATAAAGTGAGAGGTCCGTTTTTATAAGGGGATACATGTGACTTTCTTTTGACTCGCGTAAAGTGAGTTTTTACTATTCTAGGGTCCTACAGTGGTGAAAAAATGCCAGTCGACAAAGTGATTTTCAGTCTATAATTTTTATCTGATTTGCAATGATATTTTTTTTATTAAAAGTTATGAAATATTTTATAAAACGTACGTTTTATATTTCTTAAACATATTTTTATTAATTTTTTATTTATGTTAAACAAAGTTTCATATTTTTTTTGTAATTTAAACGAACACTCTTGCTTATTAAAAGACTGCTATTGCATATATAGCAAATAAAATTGTTGAAGCAATGTTCAAAAAATGTTTTGGTGAAATACCAAATATTAGTTCAAACTTCAAACTAGTTTGACAAAATCACTTGTCTCATAGACAACGATTATTATGAATTTAAAAATAAAAAAAAAACTTTTTAGGAAACAAAGACAATTTCTAATATAATGAATTAAATCGGTTAAAAATTTTGTACTGAAAACCAATTTGTACACAGGCACTTTTTTCCGACCGTGCGGGTCAACGAAAGTCACGTGAATCCCATTATAGAATCCGACTCCTCAATTGTAATTTAAACAATAATTAATTCTTAAATCGAATTTATAAAAAATTGCAAATTACATAAAAAAAGCACGGGAGAAAATGCCGTAGTAGCAACTACTTCAGTAAACTAGTAAAGAAAATACCTCAGTCTGTAGTAATTTCGCCTATAGCTGAAGTATACTTGAGCATGCGCAGAGTTACCGCGACCATCAAACAGATAACTTCTACTTCTGAGTTTTTCATTGTGGTAATTTTTATTCCATGCAAAGTATTTTTGATTATGTGCTCAGCTGTCCTATATATTACTAATTTTTGTGATTAATATAACCTCAACTATAGTAAGTGCAGCTACACATTTTTTTCCGTGAGATTTGCACGCAAACCTTCAATCTCCAGGACTTGTAAAGTTGTAAATTCATACTTTTTCCCTTTCTTCATTAAATCATTTCAAACCATTAACCTAAATATCTTATAACTCTAGAAAGACATATACAATCCATTTTGCAATATTTAATATTCTTGATTAATTTTATATGTTTTTGTGTCATTAATGGTTACATTTCTTTCGCTTTTCTTTATTATTCTACATTTAAAAAACTTATATTAAAACATTAAAGAATTTAAATTGTATTTAATTTTATTATAAGGTGTGCCCAAGGATAGCTAAAATTGGTCAACTTTATACGATTATCTTGCGTATTAGAAATAAGGTTTGTTAAAAATTGAATAATTATTATGGATATGTTTAATGTAGAATTTTCTTTCAAATATGTAGGATAATGTTCAGTGGTTGTTTAATACATTTCTTCTGTATTCCCTACCCCAAAAGTACGAACTTCCCTGTTCATTTTCCTGTTGGGAACAGAAGTTTTTGTGGCCTACTCGAACCAACGTGTGCTCTTATTGGTTACGAGATTTTCGCGGCTCGCTGTCATGAAAACTTCATAGCAACACTGATAACAGTGCATTGTTCTTTGACGTTAACTGAGCGTAACTTCACAACTCAAGCCAAGCAACTTTCCCGTGAAAATTTTGGTTTCAGTTTTTATTGACGTTCAAAAAATCCAATATGGAAAACTCCTCGTTGCAAGGTTCCTCTGACGAAAGTCTTGAGAAATTTTGACAGAGAGGTCACAATTATCGTGCAAAGTGAAACGTTGCCAACGTTCTTTGTTTTTACTACTCTTTTTCACGTTTCCTTTTTTTGGCATCTTTTTTTATATTTTACGTATAATACGCTTTTTGTGCCCGCCACAACCAGCAAAAGCCTCGGCTTTGCCTCGGTTTTGCAAAAGTCGGGCGGGCAAAACAGAACAGTCAAGCACAATTCAAAACGCTTCGTGAAATGACCAGGAGGGCGTGCTGTCAATGGCCATAAAGACTAATAACACTCAACACCATTTGATTTATTATTAACATTAATTATTAAACGTACTTTCGGGTGGGGATAAAGAAAAATAGTATACGACACACGACCAGAAAGCTGGATACTCTAGCAAGCGTAATATAAGGCCTCCGCTTTGCCTCGGCCTTTATATTAAACGCGCCAGGAATTCCAGCTTTTTGGTATAGTAATATGCTATTTTTACTAAACAACAGCTTTCCAAGAGTTTTTTAAAAATTTCATTTATTTTGTAATTAAAAAAACTAGGTGACATAACATTATTTTAGTTGTTCTCATATTTATTTTTAATATAAAAGTGTTATATTTTCTTGGTACTGTTACATGATAGCTACTTTCAGTGTTATATATGGTCGTTTGACGAGGTTATTCTATTTAAAACGATACTTTAAATTCTGTCCGTAAGTCATCGTTTTCTTAAGCATTTTGTTTCGAATTGTATATCCTCAGTAGTTGTTATTAAAAAGATGTTTGTGAAGGTGCTTGAACTGTATTACATATGATAAAATTATTCGATATTATAGTAGACGATATCATTATAATTACATATTTTGAAATGATATGTAGTTGCAACGTTTATACTGAATTTCTTAATCGAAAGTTCGTTCCTGTCAACTGTTAACGTTTACAGGGTGTTTTGACCGTTGTCTTTTGAATATATTCCAGATTAGTGACAATTTCATGATAATTATTAATATAAGTAGATCTACTTTCAGAAAGATATAGTTTGGACGTTTAAAGTTTGTGTTGAGGCCATGCAAACAAAATTAATTAAAAGTCTTTTTAGAGGTAATTAATTAGTTGTACTAACATCTTGTCCAGTACTTAATTAAAAGTTGCCTTTCGTAATAAAAATAATTGATAGAGATATATACATGTCAAAAAATATTAAGAAGAAAGCATTAAATGGCATTAGATTTTGTATTAAATCGCATTCCCGTGCAGAAATTAGTCATGGCAAACTAGAATAGTGCTAACGCCAATACTGGGCTTGTCATGTCGAACTAGACACGTACAACTAGCTTGGTGCTAGATCAGCGCTAGAATTTTTAACTAGATGCACCACATTACAAATTGTACAGTACAAAATAAAAAATGTTTTTTCACGTTTTTTGAAATACTTTAAGATTAATAAACTTTTATAAAAGCTTAACTGAGTTCATCACGCAATTTTATGTAGTGCCATAGTCTAGTACTACTAGAACTTTACTTGATTAACTTTTTTTAAACTAAAACAATTAAAAGCAATGTTCTCGTACGTTAATTGAATACACAAAATTCTTTTAATAATTAGATAATTATTTCGTTTTATTTCTAAACACAGAATTTAATTTGCTCTCTAAAAGTGAATCAGCAAAAAATGTCGCTATTTGATTTTATATGTTGGCGCCGAGCAGTGAACTTGGGTGGTGGCTGCGCGTCTGCGCGGAGCAAATAGCAAAAATGGCGACGCGATCATACTGCTGACACGTGGCAAAGTGATGCTATGAGATAAATTTAACTTTTTGATAGGTTTTAGTGATAGAAATTGGATTCAGTGTTTTTTAAGTGAATGTAGTGAGTTTTTTCTCAGAAACACAAGCTTTCGTCGTTCTTAGAAACCTCTTCAGGTTATAATAGTTATCAATCGTACTAAAATATAAAGATTGATGTTGAAATGTAAAAATTAATGTTTTACAATCATAACTTGTAAGCAGTCTTGTTACGGAATCGTGTATGTAGGAAGATTGTCACACGAACAAATAAAATGACTCTTTAATGCGCAACGTTTGTAGCAAGAATGATTCAGAAAAAATGTTGTTTCTCATTTTCTATATTATAATTCTACAAATTAAGAACCAGGGTGTCCACTAACCGGGAATAGTCAGGAAAACCGGGAAATAGTCGGGAACTGAAATTCAGTTGCGACGGGCTAATGAATTTTATGAAAATTTGGAAATTTAAGAGTAAAAACTGTTCATTTTTTT
>WNHD01024610.1:1277-11845 GCA_011057455.1 Ganaspis sp. Gsp50
TTCACAAAATAGTTTGTGTTTTTCCCAAACCATGGTTTGTGTAGATCACAAACCACACTTATTGCACGTTCTACAAAGTTTCTCTGTAGTTATCACAGACCATTTTTTTCCGTGTATATAAACCCAAATACTCATTTTGAGCAGCAACGGAAATAATTCTGCCATTTCCGCTAAATAATAATAATCATTTTGATTTTGGGTCGTAAAAATGCCATTCACCATTTTGATTCGTTTGAGACCAAAACTCAAAATGAGTCGAGGCATGATCATTTCCGCTGCAGCTCAAAATGAGTATCACCGGATTTATACTATGAGTCCCAGGTTTTTCTGTATATATGCACAATTTTCTTGAAAGTATCAAATTGATCACAAAAAGTATCAAGTTGATCACAAAATGTATCAAATTGATCACAAAAAGTATCAAATTGATCACAAAAAGTATCAAATTGATCACCAAAAAGTATCAAATTGATCACAAAAAGTATCAAATTGATCACAAAATCATCGATTTGATACTTTTGATATCAATTTGATACTTTTAAGTAAACTGTGCGTCAATGTAGAATAATTCTTTCGTATCTATTAAATAAATATGTGTTGCTTGTTTATAGAGACAGTGTCACGATCCTGGTACATCAAACCGGAATTGCATTGCAATCCCGTGGGAGTTCCGGCGGGAGCTCTGTCTCCCCCTGCTACCCTCTCGCCTCCAAATAGTCCAAGCGTACTTCCATCGTCGCCCTGGAGTCCAGGTGGTGTTGGAAGTAGTAGTTCAAGTAGCACTATTTCCAATCCATCGACTCTCAGCCAACCTTCCCAGGACCGACTTAGTGCCTTCAGCATCGTTTCAGGATACAACTCGGATCTTCAGAGGTTTCCCAATCTACCCCTTTCTTCGAGTTCTGCCTCTAGAGGTACGTTAAATTATATACACACAACTTGGAAATTTTCTCCATCAAACAAGCTTCAAGTAGTTTTTTTCCATTATACACTTGTTAGTACTTTTCCTACAAAGCCTGTGTGTATTTATCGAAACACTTTGTCTAAATTGACTTTCAATTTATACACCTGTATGAGTTCTCGATATAACGCGTAATTCACATTTCTACCTTGATTATAGTTTTCACATTGGTTCTCATAGTTTTCAAACTGCTCTGTTCTAAGTTAGTACCTATAGTTACATGTACGTTTTTTTAGATGTTTTGTTTTTTCACAAATGGTTTGTTTTTTCACAAATGTTTCGTTTTTTCGCAAATGCTTTGTTTTTCCACAGACTTATTTGTTTTCTCACAAATGTTTTGTTTTTTCACAAACGTTTTGTTTTCTCACAAATGTTTCGTTTTTCCACAAACGTTTTGTTTTCCCACAAATGCTTTGTTTTTCCATAAACGTTTTGTTTGTTTTAGTATTATCGATTTTATACATTATCTTTTTCTACATACTTTCGAGTCATTTATATCAATCGAAAAATTAGTTTTTAACATTTTTCAGTGTCCGACTTTTCGTTGCTAAATAAGCAAACATCTAAACAGTGCTTCCCTATGCAGAAGCAAAATTAGAGAAAGTAACTAAAAATTAGCGAAAATAACTATAAAAATCAGTACAAATAACTAAAAATCGACTAAAAATTTGTTGAAATTTGAAAAACCCACTGGTTTCAAATCAGTGAGAACTTACTGGTTTCAAATCAATGAGAACTTCACACTGGTTTTAAATTAATGAGAACTTCTTACTGGTTTCAAATTAGTGAGAACTTCTCACTGGTTTCAAATCAGTAAAACATCAGCTTCTAGCAATGAAAAACTGCACTGATTCGGAGAAGAAAAGAATGTAACATAGGTACATTAAATTCAGAGAAATTATCATTTTAAGGGAGCTGATGTTGAACTTAGGGAAATTATCCGTTTGAGTAATGTGAGCAAATGAGCAGGGGGAATAAGAAGGCAGCAGACGAAATGTGTAATTTGTCGTGCTTAATTCTGGAGTGCACTGTTTTTTCAATGACTTGATTCTTATGTTACAGAAATGCATTGCGGTTTAATGTATGGGGGATATGCGGCCAGTACTGCATGGTGGGCTCACCATGCTGCTGTGGGCCTTCTGTTACCTCATTCTCTCATTCCCCCTAGAATCCCCTCTCAACAGACGAGTATCACCAGTTCACCGGTTCATCCTGAACCTCTAAGTCCTGCCAGGGCCACCTCACCCCGAAGGTGTACACCGGAGAAAGCGAAATTCGGTCAGTATATTTTGCTCTTCTTTATACCAAGTACTTTTCTTTCTTCAACCAATTTTCTCTTTCTTTCCTCCTGCTTCTTTTTCTTCCCTTTTTAACTCCTTTTTTCTACTCCTTTTTTTCTTCTCTTCTCTTCTCTTCTTTTCACTTACTCCTTTCCTTTTCCATTTACATCTTTTTATTTTTTTTCTTCTCTTCTTCTCTTCTTTCTGTTACTCCTTTCCTTTTATATCTTTTTATTTTTTTCTTTTCTTCTCTTCTTTTCTCTTACTCCTTTCTTTTTCCTTTTACATCTTTTTATTTTTTATTTTCTTCTCTTCTCTTCTTTTCTCTTACTCCTTTCCTTTTCCTTTTACATCTTTTTATTTTCTTCTTTTCTTCTCTTCTTCTCTTCTTTTCTCTTACTCCTTTCCTTTTTCTTTTACATCTTTTTACTTTTTTCTTTTCTTCTCTTCTTCTCTTCTCTTCTTTTTTCTTACTCCTTTCCTTTTCCTTTTATATCTTTTTATTTTTTTCTTTTCTTCTCTTCTTCTCTTCTTTTCTCTTACTCCTTTCCTTTTCCTTTTACTTTTTTTTATTTTCTTCTCTTCTTTTCTCTTACTCCTTTCCTTTTTCTTTTACATCTTTTTACTTTTTTCTTTTCTTCTCTTCTTCTCTTCTTCTCTTCTTTTCTTCTTCTTCTCTTCTTTTTTCTTACTCCTTTCCTTTTCCTTTTACATCTTTTTATTTTTTTCTTTTCTTCTCTTCTTCTCTTCTTTTCTCTTACTCCTTTCCTTTTCTGTTTACATCTTTTTATTTTCTTCTCTTCTTTTCTCTTACTCCTTTCCTTTTTCTTTTACATCTTTTTATTTTCTTCTTTTCTTTTCTTCTCTTCTTTTCTTCTCTTTTTCTTTTCTTCTTTTTTCCTACACCTTTCCTCATTTGTTCAAACTAAAAATATTTATTTGGCAATACATCATTCAACAATTAATAATTTAATTTAAATTTTATAACTTCACATTTTTCGTTTCTGAGGAGGACAGTCGTGCTACCGAAACGTAAAAAACTGTGTAATTTTGTATTTTCCTGACTCGGAGTGATCGTTAAATTCTGATATTTCTTTAATCAATTGCTGAGTGATAGAATCATCTTGACGTATATAAAAAAATATATATTGGTACTCTAAATATGAATCACCTATAACACTGCAAAAAATGGTGTCTTAAAAGTGGGACAAAAGTGTCTTATTTAGTCAAAAACGTCTTAAATTAAGACATTTTTCGTGTCTTAGTCACCAAATATGTCTTAATTTAAGACGTTTTTGCTCAAAATAAGACACCATGTTTTTGTAGTTAAGAATCAGCGCATATATGCTGAGAATCAGCGCATATACGCTGAGAATCAGCGCATATACACTGAGAATCAGCGGATTTTTAGGTTATGTTTCACTCAAGCATCGGCGTATATACGCTGATTTGAATAAGTGGCTCACTTATCACCGAGAATCAGCAGAATTCCGCTGATTCAGATTTAGAGAGTAAAAAGTTGTTTAAAAGAATTGTGCCATATTTAAACAATTTTTCTCTTCTTGATGCTTTTTCATTTTGAATGCGGGTAGGTATAGTTTATTCACTTTGGCTCTCACTTCTGGTCCTCCTTACACCTTTCTCGCTCCTTTTCTCCCTCTGTCAGACTCGCATGTCGCCCACCTGTCGGCAAGAGGATCGAGAAGCCACCGTAAATTCACTTCAGGACAATGCCTTCTTTTCTCTGACTATTCTTCTAAAAATTCAACCCAGAATACTAATCTTCTTTTGTATACTTCATTACAATTTCAATTATCTGGAAACAGGGTTCCTTTTCGATCAGAATAATTTTTGAGCACCTTTATTTGAAATTAATCTCTATTCTTTGCCAATTTGTTTTAAACACTTTTATAAAGAATTTGTTCCTTCAAACGTCGCAAAACAAAGTCAAATTTATTATTATAAATTTATTAGATTATTATTATACTATTATTATTATAAATTTATAATCTTGATTTAAGCCATAAAATTTGTTGCCAAATTCCGCATGAAAGAAATTCCAATTTTACTTTTGCAAACTCTCTTAATTTTCTAAACAATAAAAAGATCAACACTCAAAAAAAACACCTTTTATACTTGAAATAAAAAGAATCTCAAAGGAAAAAGGAAAAAAAAACAAAAGAAGAAGGAAAAAAGCAAAGGAAAAAGGAAAAAAGCAAAGGAAAAAGAAAAAAAAGGATTTGAAAGAATGCTCAAATTTTGGTTACAGATGAGGAGGTTCCGTTAAATCTGAGCACGAAACCGAGTGATGTGTCTTCGACGAATATTCGGAAGAGTGAAATCTGGTCGCCTGGCTCGGTCTGCGAAAGGGAAGCTAGGGAGACGAGGGCACCCGCTGATCGACATTCCCCCTCAGAAACAACGCCACTAATAACTAGACCAATTCACCATTCGCCCTTGACGCCACCCTCTTCATCGGAGAGAACCTTTCAGGTAAGTTTCCAAACTTTTTTCCATCTCATTCATTTTTCATCAACTTCCCCTCAAATCCGCACGATAACACACTGCCAAATAAGCACTCGTGAAGAAACTAAAGCCACTTTCGGCTTCATCATTTTTTCTTCATTTGAGCCATATGGCAAAATTATTTCTTCCTAAAAACAGAATTAAACGAAATATCGGAAAATCACCATCTCGTGATGACTCACGTTGTATTTTCTACGTTCGGCGGATTACAGTCGACTCTATGAATAGTGCCGTAGATTACAGTAGACTCTATGAATAGTGCCGTAGATTACAGTCGACTCTATGAATAGTGCCGCAGATTTGCAAGTCGATAACAATTTTCTCGAAAAGCGAACTCTCTAATTCGAATCAGCGGAATCGAGCTGATTTTCAGCGATAAGCGAGCTACTTATTCAAATCAGCGTATATACGCTGGTGCTTCAGTAAAACATAACCTAAAAGTTTGCTGCTTTTCAGCGCATGTGCTCTGATTTGAATAAGTGGCTCATTTAGCGCTGATTCATATTTAGAGAGTGTCTCTCGAGTATGCTTAAAGTATTTGCACTCACGCTTATGATAGGGTCGCTAAAGAGAGGTCGAAATTCAAAGAAACGGCACTATTGATGGTGGCACTATTCATAGACTTGACTGTATTACATAGCTCTTGTGAATAATGGAATTGATTTTCTTCCATTCTATGCATCTTTTTTCCATAAAAACATATAAAAAAGCATAAAAACATATAAAAAAGCATAACCATAAAAATAAAAAACAAAAAAAATTAAAAAAGCATAAACATAAAAATAAAAAACAAAAAAATTAAAAACATATAAAACAATGCTTCCCTACACTGAAAAAAAAATTTATTTGATTCAAATAACGATCTACTTGTCTATTATCAAATAAATATTTATTTGAACCAAGTAATGATTGATCCAATAAACAATATTTGATTCAAATAATAATTACTTGGTTCAAATAAATATTTATTTGATAATAGATAAGTAAATGGTTATTTGAATCAAATAAATACTTTTTTCAGTGTATGAGGAAGCAAAACATTAAAAACAGAAAAAACATAACAAAGTTTTGTAACATCATTGAGAATTATTTTTTTTCGCAAACGTTAATTAAACGAAAAAGAAAGAATAACTTGCCGGTAGAGCTGCTTAGATTGACTTGGGAGAAATTGTGTCCTAGTTGAGAAAAATCAAAAGTAGAAATAGGTCCCAGGGGTCCCGTAGACCCCAGCGGCGGCAAATAGACACCAGTAAAAGATGAAAGATAAACTCGCGATACTTGGACTTTCGAGGAAGGTAATAGATATCGGTCCTGGAAATCTCACTTTGCCTTCCATAACCATAAGATGTATCTTCTGCTACTTGGGCTTGACCAAATAAGCCTCGGTTGCGAAATTAATTATTCAATTTCCTAAAGTGTTGCTTGGAAAAAGAAAGAAATTGATATTCTTCTTGTTTAGAAACGCACTTGTATGTCCTTTTTTATGTTTATGGTCTAAGCACTAGATAATTTTGATTCCGTTAAAGAAATACTGCTTTTAAATCTGAGAATCAATTGAAAAAATTCTTTTATTAGGAACAAGTAAATTGTAAAGGACTTTGCTTGTGAAACAGTAAAAATTATCATTGTGTGCGTCAACTACCCTGGCATAGTTGTTTTACGACAGACATGTGGAGCTTCCACTGCATATCGTAAAATGCTTCGATTTTCCATGAATTCTTGCCGTTAAACTCAACTTTATTTTGCAACTGGTGACAATATACTAGAAAGCATACATTTGTTGAATGGTTGACATTGTAAATTGATGTCATGTAATTGATGTCATGTAATTGAAGTCAAGTAATTGATGTCATGTAATTGATTTTATGTAATTGGTGTCATTGTAATTTGTCACTTTTATTTTGATTGAATTGTTAACTAATTGAATTTCATTTTTAATTTAAATTGCACAGCTAAAAAAATTGCACTCCTAAAAAAATGCACTCCCAAAAAAATGCACTCCTAAAAAAGCACTCCTAAAAAAAGCACTCCTAAAAAAATGCACTCCTAAAAAAAGCAATCCTAAAAAAAGCACTCCTAAAAAAGCACTCCTAAAAAAATGCACTCCTAAAAAAGCACTCCTAAAAAAGCACTCCTACAAAAATTGCACTCCTGAAAAAAGCACTCCTAAAAAAATGCACTCTCAAAAAAATGCACTTCCAACAAAATTGCACTCCGGTTTTAAATTGTCATTTAATCGGTGCTTTTTCATCCAATTCTACAATTTGGTTATTTTAATATTCTGGTTCCTGTATGGATATAAAGTTTCGAATGTTCAAATGAACACAAAATTTTTTGTAACATTTTTTTATTCAAATTCGTTTAAAAATTGTATTTTAACTATACTAAAATAGCAGCTTTTAAATGGTAACATTTTTTGTATACAGGTACATATTTCTGTATTTCGTTTTTAAAATTAATTTTTATATTGCTAAAAAGAGAGAAGGACACTTCATTCAAAATGTTCTGAACTTTGATATTCAGATAACAACATTCTAATTAATCTAACTGGAATCACAATATAAAATTTATTTACTATGATAAATAATACAAAACACATTCATAAACAGCATCAGATTAATACACTGAAAAAAAAGTAGTAGGTTTTACTACTTTTTAACTACTCTGTACAATAAGTCTTCAACTCAATTTAAAAGATTGCATTGACTACCATAAAGTAGTTAAAAGAACTAGGAATGTAATTGAAACTACTACTTTAAGTAGTAGATTTTACTACACATTGTAGTTCAGTAGTTGTAATTTATTTAATTACGTATTTAAGTAAAATGAACTACTATGTATTAACTACTTAAAAGTAGTTAATATTAAAAGTAGTTAATAATAAAAGTATAGTTAATACTAAAAGTAGTTAATACTAAAAGTAGTTAATACTAAAAGTAGTTAATACTAAAAGTAGTTAATACTAAAAGTAGTTAATACTTACAAAAAAACGTCAGAATAACTATAAAAGTAGTTACTTTAACTACTTTTCACTCAACTATCCTATGGTACTTGAATTTCTCGATCACATTTTTTTCAGTATCTGTATAATTTAGACTAAGAATTAATACCCATTTAAAAATTTTAAAAATCTACTTAAAGAAATTTAGCATAAATTTGTAAAAAACAAAACTTTAGACTTTCTTTTTAATTATAGAAATATCGAATCAAAAAAATAAGAATAAATCCATGAAAAAAGTGGTGTTTAATCTTTAATTCTTTAATAAAAAAAAGGATGGATTTTAAGTAAAACGGGAATAACTTTTTGTTGCGTGCAGGTGCAGATATGTGATGATGACAGATCATATAAGTTTGCATATAAAAGTACATGCAAGTGCACGCGTACACCAATACATATTTAAATACTTTCGTCTTTCATGACAATTTATATAATTGCCTGCACTTTTGTCCAAGATAAAATTCGTCAAATTACCGTAAAAAAAGTTCTCTCCGCTTTTTCAATAAAAAAAAATCTTAATTCGCATGCAATCGATACAACTTTTCTACATTCATTGACAAAGTTTCTAATACAATTGCTAATTTTTGTGCGTAATATTGTGCAATTTCGGGAAATCGGATTTGCGGTGAAATCAGAAATGAAAATTGGAAAAGTGTATCTCCATCTATGACAAGAACATTAGTTTTTCAGTTTCCGTATTAAAAGTTTGTTAAAAATCTAAATTTGTAAACGACAATCGATTCTTTGAATTCTTTGTCTTGCAATGCAACCGGAAGTTTACACGGAAAGTGTTACTCTCCACGTTTAGCGCTTTCTTCCGCACAATGCGCTTTTTTCTTGGGATTCATTCCTGGTTTCTAGCTCTTTTCAATGCATTTTCACACGCAGAATAATATTCATATTACATTGTGATATCTTCCTCGTGGGATTACAAAACGGTTTTGTCAGCAAAAAAAAAAACAAAATCCCATGGTAATTTAAAAAAAGGTAATTGGAAATTTATTAATAAAATAGTTTTTCATCATTTACCTTCTCTTTTTTATTTTAATTCGTTTTTTTTCAGTTCTACTTATAGTCTTCAATAAAATAAAATAAATAAAGTTCAATAAAATCCTTGAAAATGTTCTAAAAATGTTCTTAAAAATGTTCTCACCCGCTCTTTGTTTTCAAAAGTCATTTTTCTCGATTACTCGTTCAGAAAAATAGAAAATAATGTTAAAATTACTGTTATAAAAAATTATCCTACATTTACTCTTTTCTCGATTCCAACTCTTTTGCATAAATATATATTTTCATGCCTTTTTCAACAAAAAGAACAAAAGAATGTGTTCTAAATCGATCGAAAGCAATTGCATGATTCATATAAAGTTTTTTTACTGATAATTGCATAGAAAAAAGACATGCATGGTGCGTACATACGATTCTGTGAACACGTATGGTTCATTGTCCAATAAAACAGAATGGATACAGTATTGTCAAGACTGGCGCCTCTTTGACAATAATACGTCGAGAAAACGGTGCTGCGTAAATACAGGCGCGTCCGGTACCATCTGATCGCTTTTCATTGGACGATTTTTAAGTGTTAATTACTAGAATTAATATTTATCGGAAACATTATTTAGAAATAACAACTAGAAATAGCGATTAGAAATAACAACTAGAAATAGCGATTAGAAATAACAATTAGAAATAAAAATGAGAAATAAGAATTAGAAATAATAATGAGAAATAACAATTAGAAATAAAAATGAGAAATAACAATTAGAAATAATAATGAGAAATAACAATTAGAAATAAAAATGATAAATAAGAATTAGAAATAATAATGAGAAATAAGAATTAGAAATAAAAATGAGAAGTAAGAATTAGAAATAATAATGAGAAATAACAATTAGAAATAAAAATGATAAATAAGAATTAGAAATAATAATGAGAAATAACAATTAGAAATAAAAATGGTAAATAAGAATTAGAAATAACAATGAGAAATATAAAGTGAAATTAAATCTGTTAAAATAGTATTTTATGTTCGTTAAATAAAAAATTGTTATTTTTTTTGTTTCAGTGTAAGCAGTGTGGAAAGGCTTTCAAAAGATCTAGCACATTAAGTACACATTTACTTATTCACTCCGATACGAGACCTTATCCCTGTGACTATTGTGGAAAAAGATTTCATCAAAAGTCAGACATGAAGAAACACACGTACATTCACACTGGTAAGTAAATTATTATCCAACACAGTAAAAAGAAAATCGTATTTTCTCAGTAAAAAGAAAATCGTATTTTCACAGTAAAAAGAAAATCGTTTTTTCTCAGTAAAAAGAAAATCGTATTTTCACAGTAAAAAGAAAATCGTATTTTCACAGTAAAAAGAAAATCGTATTTTCACAGTAAAAAGAAAATCGTATTTTCACAGAAAAAAGAAAATCGTATTTTAAGATTAATTTCATCTGAAATTAATGCTATCTTGAAAATAAGATTGGTCTGCCTATTAGTATGTTTTCCATAATGTAAATGAAAATAAGAAGTGATCTGAAAATCAACAAGTTCTGTCTTAAAAAGGTTGCAACTTAAATTAAGACTTATTTTCTGTCTTAAAATAAGATTTACTTTTGACAGTGAAAACTCAATCACTATTTCTATTCAACTTAGACTATTTTTCATTCCAGTTTATCAATTAATTATTATTCTGCACTATTCAATATTCTTTTTGCTTCCTCATAGGGAAGCCTTGTAATCGTGCGGATTTTCGATTTTCCAAAAATAGTCTAAATCAACTCATTTTCATCCAAAAAGCATAAAT
>WNHD01024727.1:0-10540 GCA_011057455.1 Ganaspis sp. Gsp50
TTTCGCTGTCGTCGGACAGTTTCATACATCGGTATGTTTGACGGACGCGTTTCGATTTTACCATTTAAATTCTATTCGGTCTAATTTTATGAGGACTAAGTAATAAAAATCTTTACAATATTGAATTATTCAAGAATATTTTTAAGTAATTTTAGGTATATATCAATATATTGAAGTAGTTGTAAGTGTTTTTAAATATTTTTAAATATTTGAAAATGTTTTGCAGTATTGGGTAAGGTTTAGAAATATTTTGAATAATTGTGATATATTTAGCAATAGTTTAAAATAATTTGTTATTTTAAATATTCTGATGTATTTTTTAAAAGTTTAAAGAATTTTTAAATATTTTGAAGTAAAAAAAGGGTTTAAAGCAATTTAAAGCATGTTGAAGTAATTTTAAATTAACTAATATTTAATATTTAAATGTTTTAAAGTATTTTTAAGTGTTTTTAAATATTTTGGAATATTTTAAAGTAATTTGAAGTGTTTTAAAGTAATTTTAAGTATTTTTAAATTTTTTAAAGCAATTTTAAGTATTTTTTAATATTTTTGAAGTTTTTTTTCTATAAAAGAAGGATAGATTTTCGGTAAAATTTAATAAACATCATATAGTAAAGAAATTAAATAAAAAAAATAGATTTTCATGATATGAATGAAAATTGCATAAGATATCAATGATTCTATGAGGAATATTGAAATTCTATGAGAATTTCAAGTTTTCCATGTTTTCCAGAGTTGTAAAAACCCTGAATTTTTAAAGATTTCAAAAAATGCTAAAATGATGTTAATTTCAAAGTATTATAAACTTTATTAAAAAGGACCTATTCTTTAAAATTTCAGAATTAATGAGTAAATTAAAATGTAAAGAATTGAAGTTTGGATAATATTTTGTAAATAATGAATTGCAAAAAAGTTGAATTAAATTCAAGAGCTAAATGTGTTTAAAACAGCTGATTATTTTACTGTTTCAAGTCTAGTTTTGAAGGTAATTTTTTTAAAGAATAGCAATTTCGTGTACAAGTGAAAATATTCTTTGATTTAAATTCAATTCAAGTAATTTAATAATTTTCTACATAATGCTAGCGCGCTTTAGCGCGCGTATAATTTGCTAGTAATAGTAATAATATTAATTATAAAAAGATAATAATAATAATTTCTCCCATTCTATACGATTATAATCTACACATCCCGTGAAGATTTTCTATACAAAAATTATGTATAAATGCGTGACATTTTTCATATAAATACATTTGATTTCTTTCTGCAAATTGGAATAGAGCTTACCACATTGGTATCGTCGTATTTGATAGCATCCAACCAATCCTGCAGTGCACAGAGACAAAACGTAAGGATTCTCCGACTGAGAGCAACACTTTCCGGACCTTGTAGATGTGATGCCAAGGCCCACATGGGATAAGCACTAGCCTCTAATTCGGCGCTAAAAGCTGCGTAATAAGTATTAGGCTCGAATTCCACGTGTTGTCCCAGTTCTCTTTGATTTACGTTCATGCCTGCAAAATTACAAAAAATATTAAATCCTCTTTTCAAATATTATTTAATAGTAGAAAATGTTGTAAATATTTTTCACTTTCCATTTTTTCACTTCGAAAATAGTAAATAGTCAAACAAAAACTTTAATCCTTTCGCCGAATTTTCAAAATTTTCTTAGTTAATAAATTTTATTATTTATCAATTTTATACAATTTTAATTTTATTTATCAATTTAGTCATTAAATTTTAATTGTGAAACCCACCTTCAAACTTAGATTAATTGACAAGCGTGTAAAACTTTTGTATATATTTAAAAAATTAAAACAAAAACATTCTAAACGCTTTTTTACAATAATTTGCGAAAGCGAAGTATTTTTAAATTTGAAGACTTCAAAATCAACATCAGATATTTTTATTAGATTGAAGTTTTATATTATTCATTTAATTTGTATTAATAACTTAATTTTTATTGAATTCATTTTTATTAACAACTTTCATTTTTTTTATTTTTTTTTATTTTTATTATTTTTTTTTATTTTTATTACTTTGTCTTATTTTTATTATTTTGTCTTATTTTTATTATTAAGTTTTATTTTTACTATTAAGTTTTATTTTTATTATTAAGTTTTGTAATAAGTTAACATTTAAATTAAACGCATTAAAATGCACAACTCTTAAAATTTTAAGGTGTTTAAATTTAAAGGAACTCAAAATCGCTTAAAATATATTATTACTGATTTCTAATTCATTTTCTTTAAAAATTATAATTTGTCATTACAAGCAGAAATTTGGACCCGTTAAATATTCAGTGGAGCAAAAATTTTAAAAACTGAACGCAATCATTAAAATTACAATTTTTAATTTACTCCAAAAAAAGATATTCAAACGTAGGTTATATTAAATTTTAAAAAGACTAAATTTAAACGTTTTATAATTTAAAAAACTTAGCACATATTTCAAAAAAATAAAAGAATAAGAATGTTAGAGAATAATGTCACAAAATTAAATAAACGCAATCGTTTTAATTCCGCAGAAAATTTTGCTAAAATCCATAATGTTCTTATTTCTTGTTTATTTTCTTATTTCTTGCTTATTTTTTATTTCTTCTTTATTTTTTTATTTCTTACTTATTTTCTTACTTCTTGCTTATGTTTTTATTTCTTGCTAACGTCTTTATTTCTTGCTAATGCACTCTTTTATTTTTACAAATTTCAAACAAGCTGAGCTTTCTTTAAAATTTAACAGAGGAACTATTGATAATCAAAGGATTTTAAATTCGTGCACATTCAAATTTAATTGCATTTCAAATCGAAGAAAATGGATTTTGAGTGAAGAAAAATTAAAAGAAAAAAAGTTATATTCACTCGCTTTTAAAATTAGAGAAAAAAATTGAATTTCATGTCTAAAGTTTAGTATTAACGGATGTTCATTTTCAATATTTAATTACATTGACATAAATAAGAATTAAAAGATAAACAAAAACAAAATAGAAAAAAAATTACTTGGAAAGGCTTCAAAATTTGAGTGCAATTCAGTTTCAAAGAATTTTAGTTAAAAAAGAGAAACAAAATAAAAAGGAGAAAATAAAATTTTGAATTTTACAATATTGATATAATAATAATAATAATAATAATAATAATAAAAATAATAATAATAATAATAATAATGATAATAATAATAATATAACAATAATAATATGTAATTAAGTTTGAAAAGTGCACATGAAGCGAACTGTAACGTTTGTTTTATTTTGAAAAAAAAACGAAATTTACCTTGAAACATGGAAAGGAAATCGAACCACATTTCTAAAAGTGTATCATCTCTTATGAATCTGTATGCGATTGGTTTGTGAGAGAGCACATTATTTAAATCTGATACAAGAGGCCAGTAACAATGTTCTTTCATTACTTGGCGTCCACAATCCACGACGCAATGAAAATTCTTGTCTGGATCTAAAATACAAAGAACATCACTTAAAGCATTAAATTAATAAAGAAACAATTTTTACGTTTCATTAAAATAATCTAAAACTATCTATATAAAAGAAATATTTTTCAAAACTGTTTTGCGACAGTAATTGTAAAATTAACGTTCAAGCTACACAAAATGTGAAAATATGTGTCAAAGTAAAAAAAAAATAATGTAAAAAAATTATAATGTAAAAAATAGAAATGTAAAAAAATCATAATGTAAAGAAATAGAAATGTAAAAAAATAGAAATGTAAAAAAATAATAATGTAAAAAAATAACAAACTAAAAAAAAATAATAATGTAAACTAAATAATAATGTAAACAAAATAATAATATAAAAAATAGAAATGTGAAAAATAATAATGTAAAAAAATATAAATGTAAATAAAATAAATATTTGAAAAAGAAGTGATAAAAATAATAATACAAAAAAATACTTTACTGCAAGAAAGAAAAAAAGAATGAAGACGTATTTTTCACAAATGAGAAAAAAGGTGTCTAAAATTTGAAAAACGAGGAGAAAAACTAGGAGAAAACTAAGATTTGCAATCAATTAAAATTTTTATAGACTATAATAATTGAAACCAATAAAAAGAGAGATTTACTTTATCATTAAATAAATAATAAATGTAATTTACTTTAATTTGAATAAAAAAATTTGTGTTTTGTTTTATTTATTTATCAATTTGGATTATTTAACATCTTTTAGTCCCTGATGATGAAAATCGTTTAGATTTCCGAAACGTTGGATTTTTAATAAAATTTGACTGCTCGTCCAAAAGTGTCATTGTTTTGAATTATTGAATATTGCTTGGACGTAAAAGATCTATAATAATACAAAGTGGATTAATTATTTATTGGGATTTTAATTAGTAACTAATGTAAAGAAAAAATTGATTGAGTTTAATAAATCTTATCTTTAAAAATTATTGACTTACCATGGAGTGTATTTTGAATGAGTATTTTGCTCATCATGTACTTTAAACTAATAACCATAACGTGAAGTAATTTCATTTGATCAACCATTCGCAGTGCCAAAGCTTCATTGCTGAAGAGCTGTAATTTTACACATTAACAATATTAACAATTTTAATTTTACCACAATATTAAACAATATAAACAATTTTTATTTTATCGCAATATTAAACAATATTAAATATAAAACGAAACAAATTTCATTTTGAGAGAAATATACCAATATACCTATATCGAGATTTTTGTTCAATGGTTAAAAAAAGTAGTTAAAAAATAGTTAACAAAAATAGTTAACAAAATATTTTAAAAAAATAGTAAATTATTCTTTTAAAATAAAAATATAAATTTATCATCCTTCCATAAAAAAATATCACAAAAATTAATCTTATTAGTATAATTATCCCATATTCAGCTACAAAAATTAATACAAAATAGTTAACAAAATAGTTAACAAAAGTAGTTTAAAAAACGGTTTACAAAAATAGTTTACAAAAATAGTTTTAAAAAATAGATAATAAAATAGTTAAAAAATAATTTACAAAAATAGTTAAAAGAAATAGTTTAAAAAGTAGTTAAGAAAGTAGGTAAACAAAATATTTGAGAAAACACTTAAGAAATAAAAAGCAAAATATACATGTTTGAAATACTTTAAAATACAAAAAAGACTAAAATAACAAATAAAAAACAATAAAATAACTAACCGAAAAACACTGAAAATATTAATGTCTATAAAACTATGTTTTATTACATAATAATAATAATAATAATAATATTAACAAAAATTCTGAATTAGTGAATAATTACCTGTACACTGACGTGAACGACTCGATTGCTTAAAGTTTCAGGATCCGTTGATCGTTCCAGCATCATAGAAATTCTGCTGTAGTGAAGTACAAAAGCCTTAGTCAAATCTTCCTTATAATCGCGATCGGGCAGCATGTTTAGTAAAAAGCAGACGAGTTTTTGAGGGAATTCATAAGCAACAGTCCAAAAAACGAATTCTTCTACAAACGTGTTATGTTCAAGATGTTCTCTCAAAGAAGCGCAATCTGAAAAAATACAAACCAACAAATTATTAATATGAAACTAAAATACTTGAAAATACTCAAAAATAAATATATTAAATTAAAATATATTAAAATATATAAATAAATTAAATACATTTAATACTTAAATAGGTATATTAAATATATTAAATTTGACTCCAGTTGTGAACAATCTTAAAAACTAGAAATGTACACCATATAATATTAAAATAATCTTCAAACATCAATAATATTTAAATAATTTTTAAACATCAACAACATTTAAATTTCAATTTTTTTTTATGGGAGACTCAAAGGCCACAGTTTACAAAATCAAATTTATGAAAAATAAAAGTGATTTTTAAAGTTTAAAATCAATAATAATCTTTCTAATAATCTTTCTTTGTAAGTAAATAATTGCTAAATGTTAACAATCTTTCAAAATATAAATCTTATAAAGTTAGAAAAAACATAAGATAATAATTCATTTAAAAAAATAATATTAACGTAGTTTGTTTAAAAATTCCAAAGAGAATGTTATAAAATTTAGGGAAATATGAAAAGATTTTACAGTTTTATCATTTGAGATATGATTATTTAAAATCCACTATTTTTATACAGAGACAAGTTAAAAATTACGCTCTTGATTACCATTTTTTTAAAATAACAAATTGATAAATATAATATCAATTTGTGATTTAAAAAAATGATAATCAAGAGTGTAATAAAGGTGAAAAGTTACATGAAAGTAATTTAAAATTTGTGGATTAACATGTTTTAATTTTACCTCACTTTATCACAGAAGAGAGATATATTTAGATATTTTTTGTACATTACAGAAAATAATAAAATACTGAAGAGGGCCCAAACAAGGGTCGAAACGTCTAAAACAAAATTTAATGTAAATTTTATTTTAATGATGGGTCGCAAAAAACGTCAACTTTCATATTTAAACAATAACAATTTTTAAAAAATTTTTTATAATTTTAAATTTCTTTATAAATTAATTTACATTTAAAAGGTTTTTTAATTTTAAAGCTCTATATAGTAATCTGTATTAATATACATCGATATGTGATATTAACATATTAAAAAATATTTTTAATAATTTGTTGACAAAATATTATTATTTTTTAACCAAAAATTCAACTTGACTAGCGTCCTTGGATAAAGAATATGTTACCACTGGACAAAAGTTCTAAAAAAAAATGCAAAAACATTTTTAAAAATCAAAGAAAATTAATGAGAAATAAAAATGATTAAAAAATTGCGTTCCTTTTCAGTTTTAAAAAATACAATATCTATTTATTTATTTCTTTAACAAGTGGTAAAAGCGGTAAAAATACAAAGTAACAAAAATATAATTGGATTCATTTTCGCAGTATTTGATAAATCAACTAAGGGGCCGTTCATATACCACGTGGACACTTTAGGGGGGGGGCGGGGGGGTTTCAAAAAGTCTCAAAATGTCCACGATTCAATGTATTTTTGTGTCCACAATGGAGGGCGGGGGGGTCAAAATCTATGAAAAAATTGTCCACGTGGTATAACGATAATTTTATTTATAATTAATTCAAGGTTTTTACAAATTCCTTACAAAATTCACAAAATTTCATGAGTTTTCCATGATTTCCACGAAAAAAAAATTTCAATGATATTTTTTAATGTATTTTTTAGTATTTTGTAAAAATTTAAATTACTTTTGAAATAATGAAAATTTTTTAAAAATAATTTTTTATAGAATTTAAATGACTAAGGATAATAATTTTTTATTTTAAAATCATTTGAAGCATTTTAAAGAGTTTTTATATACTTTTATGTATTTTTAAATATTTCGAAGCATTTTTAAATATTTTGAAGTATTTTGAAGTAGTCTGAAGTATTATACTACTTTTAAAATATTTAAGAAAACTAATATTTAAGAATCTGCTAATACTTTATTTAATACTAAAAATACTAATATTTTTAAATACTTTAAAATATTCTGAAGTATTTTAAAGTATTTTAAAGTAATGTAAAAGATTTTGAAGTCTCTTGAAGTATTTTAAAGTAATTTTAAGTATATTTGAATATTTTTAAGCATTTATAAGTTATTTAAAAATTTTTTTGAAGTATTTTAAAATATTTTGAACTATTGGGAAGTAATTGGAAATACTTTAAAGTACTGGAAAGAGTTTGGAAATCATTTTCAAAAGATTTAGGTATTTTGAAATATTTTAAAGAATTGTTAAATATATTGAAGAAATTTTAAATATTTTGAAGTATTTTGAAGTATTTTGAAGTATTTTGAAGTCTTTTAAAGTATTCTAAAGTAATTTTAAGTATATACTTCAATATTTTGAAGAATATTAAAATATTTTGCAGTACTGGGAAGTATTTGGAAATATTTTGAAGTTTTCGGAAGTACTTAAAAGTAGTTTAAAGTAATTTTAAATATTTTAAATAGTTTGAAAAGCTTTTAAATATTCTGAAGTAATTTTAAGTATTTTTAAATATTTTGAAATAATCTTAAGCATTTTAAAGTATCTTGATGTTTTCCTTTGTAAAAAAAAAATTATAAAATTTTGGTAAAACTTAATAAAGGTCATAAAGTAAAGATTAAATAAACAAAATAAATTTCCATGATATAAATGAAACAATTTTAAGCATACTTCAATATTTCTAAGTATTTGTAAGTCGTTTTAAAAAATCTTTGAAATATTTTAAAATATTTTGAAATATTGGGAAGTGTTTGGAAATAATTAACATTTTATTTAAGTATTTTAAAAAATTTTAAAGAATTGTTAAATATTTTGAAGAAATTTTAAATATTTTGAAGTCTTTTGAAGTCTTTTAAAGTATTTTAAAGTATTTTGATATTTTCTTTTGTAAAAAAAAAATTATAAAATTTTGATAAACCTTAATAAACATCATAAAGTAAAGATTAAATAAACAAAATAAATTTCCACGTTATAAATGAAAATTCAATGAGATTTCCATGGTTCCATGAGAAATAATGAAATTCCATGAGAATTCCACGTTTTCCATGTTTTCAGGAGTTGTAGAAACCCTGAATCTTGAAAATAAAAATGTTAATTATTTTTTAGCTCCACTGATATTTTTTCTTGTTTTGAAATACTCAACAAAAATTCATTAAAATCATTTTGCTACTATACTCGAGTCTTCATTTCTCAAATTCATTCAATAATCCAAAAAAGGAGAAAACTAAAATTGAAAGAATCTATTCAACTGACAATGATACAGAAAAGAATGACTCAGCAAATTAATTTTTATGAAAACAGAAATATCTTAATATTTAAATATCTTAATATTTAAATATCTAGATAATTTCTAAATTTAAATTACAAGAGTCCCCCTCGAGGCATTAACAATTGTTTCGTAAAATAAACTTTAGGATAAATCTGAATTTTTAAAAATAGAAGAATAAAATATTTGTATATTTATTTATAATTTATTTTAACTTTATGATATGGAAATTTATTTGCATGCGTAATTGTTTCGTAAAATAAACTTTAGGATAAATCTGAATTTTTAAAAACAGAAGAATAAAATATTTGTATATTTATTTATAATTTACTTTAACTTTATGATATGGAACTTTATTTGCATGCGTAAAGGATCAGGTTTATACGTGAAGACCTACGGCCCTGTTTTTCTACATTTTCGTGCATCAAGAAAATTTCCTTTCGAGGCAGACTCACTCCCGAGGTGACGCCTCGATCGGGACTCTAGTGTAACAATCTTTAAATTAAATGAAAAATCACAAAAATAGATTTTTCAAATACGAGTGTTTTTACAACCTTTGTATTCATCTGGCGGTTCTGGATTTGGTAGCGATTTAATAGCGTCTTGGTAAATTTTATTACTGTCTTGACAGTAATGATCGTATTCTGATTGGCCAGTAAATTTTGAGGGATCCATAAAACACCGGTACTTTTGTGGATTGGTAAGGGCTGCGGTCATCACATGTCGCATCACTGCTCCCATATTATTAAAATCAAGTAGCATCGATAAGTAAGCATCTGCACCTTGAATAGCAACTCGATAATCTGTCACCCCGACTTTGCTAAAATTAAAACCAATAATTAAAAATAAATCTCTTAATTGCACATTTTTTACTTCATTTTTAATTGCACTTTATAATCATATCATTTGCATTTTATAAATTATTAATTAATTTAACACACATAAACATACTGCATAGTACAAAATTATATTTCAGGCTATAAAGAACTTCAAAAGCAGGACAAATATTTGACGAAATAAATTATGTAATTTCAAATAGTATCAACGTTATTTTTTAACAGAAAAAAATAAATAAATATGTCATTAAAAATATATTGTATAAAAAGAGAATAAAAGGTAAAAAAAAAGTAAAAAAAAGAAGTAAAAAATATCTTTTAAGACGGAAATACATGAATTGCGAAAGATTTTTGTAGATAAAAAATATTGAAAAACATTTTTTAAGACAGTGATGTTTGTGTTAAATAAATAATAACAAATAAATATAAAGAAATACCAAAAGAAATAAAGAAAAGGATCATTTTTATCGAAAACAAAAGTTAAAGAATTAATAAAAATTAAAAAAAAAATAAAAAAATAATAAAAAAGAAATAAAAAAAATCTTTTTTAGCGAGAACAAAATCTACAAAATAAAAAAAATCTTTTTAGCAAGAACAAAATCTACAAAATTAGAAGATTTTTTAGCGCAACAAAAAATTAAGAAATAAAGAACAAAAATAATTTCTAGCGAGAACAAGAATTACAAAATTACTAAAGAGAAAAGAATTTTTATAAAAAACATAAATTCAGGGATCACAGTCGTTTTTTCGTTCAATTTTAGGTGCAAAAGGGAATTTTCATTTTAAAAAAAGGGGATTTTCTTCCATAAAAAGGGGATTTTTAAATGAAAAAAAAAAGAATAAAACAACTATATTCAAAAATTTTTAAAAAAACTTCAAAATATTTAAAAATACTTAAAAATAGTTCAAAGTATTTAAAAATACTTAAAATACTAATATTTTTAAATACGATGAATTATTTTGAAGTATCTTTAAATATTTTGAAGTCTTTGAAAG
>WNHD01024728.1:0-12404 GCA_011057455.1 Ganaspis sp. Gsp50
CTTGTTGGAAAATATCAAATGGGAAAGTGAGTACTAAACATGACAAAAGTAAAATATAATTTTAATAATATTAAATTTGTATTTATTCTATTGAATTTATTATTTATTTTTTCTTTAATAATGATTTGAATTAAATTTATTTTTAATTTCAAATTTTTGTTTGTTTTATTGATTTAGTTTGCTTTTTGAAAAAATTTTGAAAAAACGTTTTTCGAAAGAAAATTTATTTTTTCTCAATTTATCAGCTAATTTACAAACTGTATATTTTTTCGGTCGAGTCAAAAGTTAAATTTAAATATTTCTTTTTCAGTCCTGAATTGACAAAGTTGTGGAATTTGTGTCCGAATAATTTGGAGGCCTGTAAATCCAAAGAACGAGATTAGATCCAGCTGCGATGGTGGAAGAGGAATACAAGTAAAATTTTATGTTTTTATATTTAATTAAAATAATTTGTTTTTGTTTTCACTTGAAAATTTTAAAAATACTTTTTTATTCTCAAAGTCAATAATTCTTTTACGATTTCAATGAAAAATTCGTCGTTATTTTGTTCTTTTCTTTATATTTTCTTATTAAAATTTTATTAGGAAAGTCAACGATGGAAATTTTGGTTGGAGAGCTTTAAGATTATTAGCAAGACGCAGTCCTCATTTCTTTGTTCACGGAAACTATCCTATTAATAAGCTCCCCGAGTATTTGGAAACAATGATTAAGAAAATTGCCAAAGACCGACCAGTAAGTTTATAAAGTAATCAAATTAAATTTACTTAATAATCAAATTCATAATTTAATAATAATTGAATAATTTAATTCATAATTAATAATAATTTAATTGATAATTTATAATAAATAATAAATAAATAAATAATAAATAAATTCATAATTTAATTAATTAATTTAATTTAGTTTTATTAACATTTGAATTTATACAAAGAAAATTACGTGATATCTATTTTTATATAATTATCTCTGTTGAAAAGAATTTATGAGATTTTAATTTTGATTTACTTTCTAAAGCAAGCACAAATTGATACAAAAACTGAAGCTGATGAAACACCGCCTCAGTCAACTGATCAAGAATTCTGTGAAGATGTTTTAAAACAAGAATCCGATCAAACTGACGCTGAAACTTTGGAGAAAGTTTCCAAGATAAATAAATTTACTCCAGAAATGATTGCAAAGTTGTCAGAAGCCCTGAAAGGAGATTGGGAGAAGTTAGCTACTAAGTTGGGATACAAAGATAATGAGGTATTTCATTGTTAATGTTAACATAAGTAAATAAAATTTCATTGTTAAAGTAGATTTCCTTAGATTTATCTTCAAGTTTATAACTTAAATTAATTTATGATTAAATTTGATTTACAGATAAAGTATTTTCGAGGAAAACCAACGCAATTCGAGCAATGTAAGACATCACTAGAAATTTGGGCTGAGGAAGTTGAAGATGCTTCGATAGAAAATCTTGCGGATATTTTGGAGGAGTTAAAACTATTTGAAGCACTGGAAATACTGAAAACATAATTTATATGTAAAAAACCCAAAACTGGTAATTTTTTTTATTACTAAGTTTTGAATTTAATGAATATATTTTGTAAAAATATGCTTTTAAACAAATATTATAATAAACAACTTTTCCAGTAATATTTTCGTTATTTTTCAAGCTCAAGGGCATTTTGGAGTTTAAGAAATCTTTACTTTTAATTCTTTTACTTGCTTGATTTTTTTTATTATTGCAAAGTATTATTATTGAATTCAAATTTTTAAAGATGTAAATTTTAATTTTACGTAATTTGTTTGTCAGTAATTTTTCATTCATACACAAATTTTAAGTAACATTTTTAGGATTATTTCGTTGAACTTATTTTTAGGTTTTATGGTTGCAAAATTTCTTTTTTTAATATTTTACTTTCTTTTAAATTCTTTAAAAAATATTAAAGTTAAGGAAAACACATATAATGTTATTCATCATTTTTATTTAAAAAACAATAAGTTTACAAATAATGCAAAATCTGAAACGAAACGTTTGTTCTAGATGAATGACGAAATAATTCACATTTCAGCACACGTTACATTTTCTCTTTTTTTAATTTCACAGGCTAAATAAATCAGCTATTTGCAGAGATTAGAAGAACATTTTCTCCAGGAGAATTTGTCTAATTTTCAATAATGATTTCAGTTCAATTTTAACTTTTTAAAATTTTTTTAAAAAAGTTTTATTTTTTTTATGTATTTAGTACTAATTTCAATAATGATTTTGAAGATTCAATATTAATTTTTTGAAATTTTATTTCTCATCGATTTGGAGATGATTGATTGCAGAATTGATCAGATTGTTTTCTTTAAGAGTTCTATTGAAGTAATAATTTTCTTTTAACCTCTGCCTAAGTTGTATAATAAATTAGACTAACATGGTTAATATTATATCTCCAAGTTGTAGACATTGACTTAGATTCAGTTTACGCTCAATATAAGTCTGCGGTATGAAATTCGACGTGAAAAGACGACAGTATATAACTGACTGAGAGATGTATTTTTTCGATACATCAAAATCTCATATGTAAATTTGACAATTATCATTTCGAGATTGGCAGTCAAAGCTGTTTTTTAATGAAAATCAATTTTTTTATTGTAATCTATTGCCAGTAATATTCTTGCCATATTTTTTAGCCTTTTTAGTTTCAATTCTTGAAGCAAAACTTGCTTGCTTTAAAAAATTCTTTAACCCTCCTTCACACTTGTTAAAAAAAATTACACGAATGCACTCGTGTATTCTCTCACCTTTTGCATAAAAAAATAATGGGAAGCGGCTAAAAGTCTTAATTATTGTTATTTATGTTAATTAGTTTGCCATTTCTATTGAGATAGTTGTTATAAAGTAATTTATCTGATCAAGAACAAAACAAAAAAAAAACAACAAAAATTGAAAAAAAATTGAAAATTATAAACTTGAACGTTTTTCATATACAAAAAAGGGATTACGTCACTTTTTGTCATTTTTACGTGTTTTCAAATTTTTATAATTGAAGAATTAGTTGACCTACAATAATTGTATCTTTAAAAATTTATTCATGAAGATTGCACTGAAAGGTGCAAATGAGCAATGTTCTAAAGTGTGTAAAAAAACATTATTTAAAAAATAATGAACTCGGTGTTGGATTCCCTCATAACGAGTGTGGAGGAGGGTTAAAGAAGTTTTAAAAAATATTAGTAAGAAATCAGGTTTTAGTTTCTTTAAAATATTGTAATTTAAATAAAATATATTTAAAATAAAATTGACTTAATTTATAGTTGTTGCGTTTTGTTTGCTTTTAGTCTAATGAAAAATTATATTTATTATTACAGTAAAATAGATAAATATAATGTTTAGTCAGAAAACAATCATTTTGAAAAAAGCTGTTGAATTATTTCTTAATAAAAATATTTTTTAATAATAATATTGTTAATAATAATTTTTAATAATCATATTGTAAATAATAATTTTTAATAATAATATTGTAAATAATAATTTTTAATAATAATATTGTAATTAATAATTTTTAATAATTATAATTGTTAATAATATTTTAATAAATGATTATTTTATTTATAAATTTGATTTTCTATCAATTCATATAACAATAAGTTTATTTATATATTATTAAGAAAATAACTCGGTAAATAAACATTTTTGAATACTACCTTTAAAAGAATGCATAGGAAAAAATACAATAAGACAAATCAAATCACTAAGTTTAATTTTTCTTTAAATCTGTTTAACTAACATTAATTTTGACAGAATAGAAATTAAATATAAAAAATATAAAATGTGACAGATTCAATTATTTTCAACTTAATTATTTTATTTATTGGGAAGAAAGAAATAAGATGTTCTTAAAATTATAATTAGTTCAAAACCGAATGTTACATTCACGTATTAGATTCACGCGTTTCTATAAAATTAATTTTTATTAAAAACATCGAATTGAAAATTTCAAACAACAAAATTTAAATAATCAATTGTATAAATAATTTTATGAAATATGTAAAATTTTGATTTTAATTTATAAATTCGAAATTGTTGATTTAAAATTTTTACTTTCAAAATTTAAATTTTTAATATTTTTAAAATTAGTTTTTCAATTATTATGTAATTTTGAAAAAAATAATAAAATAATTAAGGGTATGTGGAAGAGAGTGACATCATATGCTATATTTTTTAAATTTCTTCTAGACAAACGAGTTTTAAGTTGAAACTTGGAAGATTGAGGAAGAATATCAGAAGAATAAATTGTTTGGTATCAAAACTAAAATATCTCATGTCCTTCAACTTGTAATCACAGAGTTATTAAAATGATTATTTTTTAGTTCTAAGTAGGAAATAAGAGATTTTAATTTTGAGAGCAGACCATCTTTATGATATTGTTCTTCAATCCTTCAAGTTTAGGACATGTCCTAAGACTCGGTTAATAATTTAGGAATCTACAGTCATTTTTATTTTTTCCTGAAGTTTCTTTTTATAAATAATAATAAGTCAAACATTCATGACACACTAGAAGTTTTATAAATAATAATAAGTCAAACATTCATGACACACTAGAAGGTATTTTAAAATGATTCCCAAAGTTTCAAATCGATGTCTCTTCTAGTTAAGCGTAAGTAATTTCAAAAAATGAAGTCGATAAATTGTATGTTGATAACCTTATCAACTTATATTTTTGAAACTACTTGCGCTTAAATTAAAAAAAATATCACTTTGAAACTTTGGGAATTATTTTAGGATACCTTGAAGTGTGTCATGAATGTCAGACATATTATTATTTTTAAAAAGAAACTTCAGAAAAAAATTAAGACGATGGTGAAATGAAAGTAGATTCCTAAATTATCATACGAGTTCTTGGACATGGCGAAATTTGAAAAATACTTAGTGTGTACTTTCTTCCACACTCTACTGAAAATTCCTGTACAAGAACTTGTAGTTCTTAAATTTTCAGTAAATTTTCAGTAAATTTTCAGTAGGGCATGCCCTCAATTTAATTGAAATTTTTATTTTAATAAATATTTATAATGTGAATAAGCAAGCAAGTTTATAATTTGTCGTGTCTGAGTGTCTTACGTTTTAAAATAATATAGACTAGAACGCGAAAACGTGAAAATTTATTTTTAATTGAACCTTTTCGGTTTTTTTAAATCCGCACGACAAAAACGTTTCTTTGTTATATTTCAATGTATTTATTTATTGTTATATTATTTTATTTGTATTTCAATGAAAAATGATCCGATATTGTAAGAAGCCAATTTATTTATTTTTTATTCCATTTTTTTCAATGAAATTGATTGATATTTGTTATTTTTACATCAGTTACATATTCGTAACTGTATGTGTTTATTATTTCAATGCAGAATCTCAATGTTTTAAAAAGCCAATTTATTCATTTATTATTGAATTTTTTTTATTGAATGGATTATTATTTGTTCTTTTTATAACTAAATTGATTGACATGAATTATTCTTGTCGTGCAGAAATAAAGAAATGGATGATGTAAAAATGAGTTTACCCAGGAACAAAAAAGATTGTTTTGTGAATCGGTATTACAGGTTTGTGAATTCGCATTCTTAAATAAACAATAGGAAATATCCAATTGAATATTTAAAAGGACATTTTATTAATTGTAATTAATTAATTAGTTTTAATTACAGGGTGTCTAACGGTCAGGGAAGTCATGAAAAAGTCATGAAAAAGTCATGAAAAAGTCATGGAATTTACTTGGTCAAGGAAAAGTCAGGGAATTTCGTTTGAAGTCAGGAAAAATCTTTAAAATAAGAGTTATTGCAAATATTATTAATTGAAAAACAAATTTTATAATTTTTTACGAATTTTTAAGTGTGAGAACCAATAAACAGCCGGGGAAAAGTCAGGGAATGATCAGAGAATAATCATGGAAAAGTCAGAGAATTTTTTTTTCAAACCGCGTTAGACACCCTGAATTAATTTTAACTGTTTATTATTTTCTTATTCATATATCTCACGTAATTCACCCAGGAAAAAAAAACTTATTTACGAATTTCTTTGTGAATCGGAAATTTTAAGTTTGCGGATTGACAATTGACGTTCTCATTTTTTTTTAATCGGAAATGATCTTTAATCGGTAATTGATATCCTATTGATCAATATAAGATAAGTAGGATGAAATGGATTCAATAGATGAAATTTTCTAAATCTTTTTTGACAGTTATGAATAGGATTCAAAAGTTTTAGGCTAAGTTATCAAAAACAACAAATCGGAAACTTTCGATTCAAAGCTTTTTTGAGTGGTTTGAATTGGAAGCTTCCGATTTATTGTTTTTGACAACCTAGCCTAAAACTTTTGAATCCGATTCATAATTGTCAAAAAAGATTCAGAAAATTTCATCTATTGAATTCTATTCATCCTATTCATTCCATTCATCAATAGGGTATCAATTACCGATAAAAGATCAGTTCCGATTCAAAACAATTGATAACGTCAATCGTCAATCCGAATTCTTAAAATTTCCGATTCACAAAGAAGCTTTTCAATAGGTTTCTTTTCCTGTAGGAAAATTTGAGAGTTTACCCATGGGTAGAATCAAATTATAATTGTGTTGTTAAAACTAATGGTTCAGTGCAAAATTTATTTTAATCACTCGCAAAATTAAAAAATTAGAAATTTGTTGCAAAATACGGGATAACCTGAAAAATTATAGTCCGATTAAGAAATACGAAAATCGTTTCAATCAATTTTTAATCAATCGGAAGTTTCTGATTTCAGAATTTCAGGAAACAAAAAACCGATTCACAAAGCACCAATTCGAAAAGTCATTTGCTAATCCGCATTTTTAAAACTTACTATTAAGAAATTCTTTTTTCAATCCATTTTTTTCCTGGGTATAGTTGCAACTCAGTTTGTGATTTGAATAATGGTATTTTGCAAGTTGATTTTTGCGTCGGTATTGGATACAGTTGTTAAAATCGATGTGACTTCTTAATTCTAACATACACATTCATGTATTCACTAATGTAAATGGATTGATATGGATACAATCGTTTTTAAAGTTACTTAAATTTTAGAGCTGTTTTAAGTTCTAGGCAGTAAGTTATACGACTTGTAGAAGTTATTCATTTTAAAACTTTTGTAAGATAGTTTATGATAAATAGTGGACGCACACAATGATGTTGGAAGTATTACATGAATTCTAGTTAAACTAAGTGATCCTTATTTTTAACAAAGAAAAAAGTCCACAGTAAAATGAAACAAGTAAAATTTGCAGTTTAAGTTTAAAATGTTTGGAAATTGTTAATTGAATTTTGAAATTTTTTAATAATAATCATAAAAAAACAATTTAAACATGAGATTCCTTTCTAATTTAAAAACTTTTTTGACAATTAAAATTTGTTTATCCTTATTTTAGTAAAACATGAAAAACTTGATAAGGGTAGCGGAAGCTTCCGAAACGTTGTTATGACTTTAATTATTTTATTGAAATAAAATGATTTTATTATTGTGAAATTGACAGATCGAAAAAAATTGGCCGATCAACTTAATTTATTAATTGTTAATTAAATCCGTTACATTATAAACAAATTTCCTTTAATTTTATTCTACTTTCTACAAAAAAGTTTGAAATAAACGTTAAATTTGGAAGATTCAATTTACCAAATATTCAGAATGACTTTTGATGTGTTGAATTTAATTCTTCACGGAAATGAAATTATGGAGAAAGAAAAGATAAAGCACAAAAATAAGGATCACCGTTACACTGTGAAACTTATTCTCCAATGATCAGTCTTTTACGATAAAATTGAAGTATTTAATAGCTCGCGCTTCTTTCCCCTGCTGGAGTTTTCCAAACATTCAACTAATATCGTAAAAAACTTCAATATCAAAATTAGAAGTTTTTTAAAAAACTGAAGAATCCTAGATTGAATTCTTTCTTATCTTCATCAACTTTCCCTTGAGAGTTTCTTGCACTTAAAGAAGCTGATCTAGAAACTTTGATAAAAGATGAATCTTAACTTTTTTCATAAAAATTCGAAAAAACTTTGTGCATCGGAATCCTGAAGGGAGTCTTCAATTAGAGGAAATCAGTACATACTGCATTGATTTTCTTTCACAAGGAAAAATTGGCGAAAATTATGAAAAGCAATTTCCTTCAAAATTAGCTTCACATTGTGTCAAAGCTGTTTGTCAAAAATTGACCAAACTAAAAACTTGACCAAGAAACCCAGTAAGTTTCTCTCCAATTCCAACCTATTCTCTGCAAGAATCAAGTTTCAGGAAAAAATTCCATTTTCAGGAAATCAATTCACTTTTAATTTTTTCATTAACTTTTAAATTATTTTCAATTCGCTTTTAATGTTTCAACTTTTGGATTATTTTCAATTCACTTTTAATGTTTCAGCAACTTTTGAATTATTAATTCACTTTTAGTGTTTCGTCAATTTTCGAATTATTATCAATTTCACTTTATTTTTCTTATTGAACAAAAGCACACTAAAATATTCATAAAATTTCAATCTGTTCACTGTGGTTGAACGAATAGAGTGCGTGTTTTCTAGGCTGTGAACTCGGGTTCAATTCTTCGACTCGACGATTTTTTTTCTGATAAAAATATTAAAAAGTAATTCAAAATAATTGGATTTAGCTTAATTTGAACATCTAAGGTGGAAAATTATAAAGGGAAAAAGGACAATGAAAGTAGTTTAAAAAGGAAATTGAAAAAAGAACTAGGAAACAGGAAATAAAAGTAAAATAAGAATAAAAGAAAGGAAAGAAAGAAAGGAAAGAAAGAAAAGAAAGAAAAGAAAAGAAAGAAAATAAAATAAAAACGCAAGAAATGAAACTAAAACACAAAAAAGGTAAGGAAGAAAATGAAGGGGAAAAAAAGGGCATAAATAAAAGAGCTTCTAAGGATTATATCGAGATTCCCTTTTGGGAAATTAAATAAATGAATTACTACTGGGTGAAAAAGACTTGTATAGAAAGATGACTCGATAAAAAAAGATTTGTGAAAAGATGAAGTATCCACACCATGTGACGACATTTGTCTGATTTTGAATGATGCTGCGATTGCTTAGATATGTATCAGTCAAAGATATGCATCGACGGGTCAAATTTGTCGTCTGTGATATTATACTTCGACATTATGGCTGGTTATTTACAGAAAGTTGTTGTGACTGTTTTACGTATATTAGTTAATTTCCCAAAATGTCCTTCAAGTGTTGTTGATAATCCAATTCCGAGAGTTCCAATTCATTATCCAATTCAAAAAAGTTGTCAGAGCGTTTTCGTCGGCGTGCAAGTTCACTGGTGACTTCTATGCAAAGCAGGGCAAATTTGTTGTCACAGGAGTAACGAATTTGTTCGAGTAATCGACCTCCGGTTAAAGGAGATCCCAGTCCAAAGCGATCAGAGCTGCTTGAGTGCCAGGCGTCGCAGTAGGTGTCCATTGCACGATCACCAAGTGTGTGAGAACCGTGCCAAGCCACTTTGTCGGGCCTGCAATCAAATTAAAAAGTTAATCCCGAAAAAAAGAAAAATTGCCGAAGAAACATCGCCATTTTTCTGGTTAGAGATTAAAATACGAATTTAAAATATCGCCTTCTCCGGTCTCTGACCTCTCAAATGTGATGTTATTGTATTAATAAATTTTTACCCCTGTTTCCGCAAAAATTGTGACGATGACATATAATATAAAAAATTGACTACTTTTCAAAATTACGGTAACAAAATTGTATATTTCAAAAAAATAAATAAATAACTTTAGAAAAGTTTTTTTTTCAAAAATAAATATATGGGCAAATTTTATTTTATTTTTTACTTATTTACAGAAAAATTAATTTTTCGAAATAACTTAATTTAGAAATAAGCTTGATAGTACAATTTAATATTAAATTCTCAAAAAAAACTACTATCTCTCTTTCTCGCTAAAAATGTGAAAATTATATATTTTTATAGATTGTATTCTGATAAATAATTTTAGAAATCTATTTTAGTGTTCGTTGAATCCAATTTAATGAATAATTGTTGTATGTATTAATTTTAGTCGATTCTAAATTTAATTAAATACTATAATAATAAAAACTTGAATTTATATCACTCGGTGGTTTAATTAATGAGGTAAAAATAACGATCACTCAGAGTCCAATAATAAAATTTAAAAAATATTGGTTTCCTTCAAAAATAATTGAAAATAATTAAATTTTCAATAAAACGTATTTTAATTATCAATTTTATTCTCAGACAGTCTACATTTGCTTTTTATAATGTGTAACAAATTTTAATCCATTTTAGTAAAATTTAAGGTGGATTACTTTTGTCTCTTATTTTTCGATTAAATTACTGAACTGTTAATTATAAATCTTTAAATTCGTAAAATGGTGTATTTCATTTATATGAATTGTAAATTATATGCATTTATTTATAATCCGAAAAATCAAAGTGATGTAAAAACTGGTCAAACAAAAAGAAGAGTAGTGTAACTATGAATAATTAAAACTGAAAAAGAGTTCAAAGGAAAAGAAAAATGGTATTTTAAAAATAAAACTTACCAAGCAAAATCAGTTAGTATATTTTTTCCATTGAAACTGTATATTCGTGGATTTTGAGAGAAATACGCTCCATTTCCATTAAACATTTCTTTCCAAGAATTGAAGAGAACGTCTCCCTGAAATTTACAATTCATTTCAAAATATCATAATTAAAATTAAAAACTATGTATTATTACTCTTTATAAAGTACCAAAATGGAAATTGAAATAAAAAACTTGTACAAATAAAAAATGAGTGTAAAAATGCATGTAAAAATACACATAAAACTGTATGTAAAAATGTTGGTAAAAATGTACATCTGTATGTAAAAATGTTGTTAAAAATGTAATTAGAACTAAGAATTTGAAGTTAAGATAAAAACAATTGCAAATAAAAATAAAATGTACATAAAAATGTAATTAGAACCAGAGATGTATATAGTACGCTAATCAAGTGATTAACTTGCATTAAAATTAAATCAAACAATTTAATTTAAATTAAAATGAAATACCGATTAAGATTTTAATTTTAAATGAAATCACGATTAAAGATAATTTGTCGAATAAAATAAATCTATTTATTGGAGAGTTGGTATGAAAATTGAGGCAGTGTTTTTAATTAGAAAAAGCCACAGGTATTTTATATCATCCAACTGTAGCATAAATCGATTCAAACTCGACGACCTGTGTGCTAAAGTTTCATTTCACTAATCAAATTACGACACACCTGATGCCAGATTTATAGTCAAATGAAGTATTCTCTTTTCCTCTCTCTACTGAGAAACAAATCAAACTGAATATCTCGTAATAATTGGATGAACAATATCGATATTATCAATATATTTATCTCGATTCATTCCATCATTAGGAAGTAATGTACTGAAACTCTAATCCTTTTAACTTTTTAAATTGGAATATTTATCCAACTGACTTTAAAACTCAATTAAATAACTTTATTATTTCCACAATTCGCAGGCAAATTAATTACATTTCTCAGCTCGTGGCAATTAATCTTGTAAAAGAAAATAAAAAAGTAAAATAAAACAAATTAAGTAAAATAAAACAAGTAGAAAATTATAATCATTTCATGAACATTTTGCTTCCCTATAGAGGAACTTTTTTTACAAAAATCAACCTACAACAGTTTTTAACAATTCAAAAAGAGTCATTATTTTTAAATTTAATTATCAACAGAATTTAAAAATTCATTAAAAATTATTTTAAATGTCAAAAGTAATAGAAAATTGTCATTTATTCTATTAATTTTTGTCAAATATTTAATTTATATAAGTCAGTTGATTCGTTTTTTAATATAGACAATTTTTTTAAAAGGAACTGATATTAAAAAATGATAATTTTAAAAGTTACATAAAAAATATAATTTTAAATGTTAAAAATAATGAAAAACTGTAATTTTTCCTTCAATTTTTGGTAACGACTTTATACAGAGGTCAATCGATTTATTTTTTAATGCAAAAAATGGTTGCAAAAGGAACTATCATTAAGAAATCAAGATTTTAAGTTATATTAAAATTTGGAATTTTAAACGTCAAAAATAATGAAAGATTGTCATTTACTTTATCAATTCTTGGTCAAATATAGACTATACATAGGTCAATCAATCTATCTCGACACAAAGAATATGAGTTTTTCAATGATTAATTTAATTTTTTATTAGGAAAAAACTTTTCTCTAAAAAACCGTATAAATAAAATTTTGAAAAAAATAAAAATATGCAATCACTTTATAAAACGCTGTTTAAAGTTTAAAAATCAAAAATCACATATTAAAACACTCTACATAATTTTGTTGTATTTTTTTCGAAAAGTAAATAAAGAAACGAAAATTGTTTCTTCAGAAAGTTTTTCGATTTCAATCATTCT
>WNHD01024781.1:0-13415 GCA_011057455.1 Ganaspis sp. Gsp50
TAATAAGATTTTTGCCTCAAAGTCAAAGAAACTGCTTTTATTAAAATACTTTGCAGCTTCGGGAAATAGTGAATTTTCCACAAGTCTGATTTATAAAAGGACCTGATTTATAAAAGATTCCTTGCAATATTTTTTATTGTGAGAAATGGATTCAAGTTAAAAGTTGTTCTTGGACAAAATTCCTCTTTTAGAAATATTGTAGTGGAGAAGTTTAATAAAAGTATGGTTTCCCGCATTGGAAGTTGTTGGCGACCTTAGGTTCGTTTTACATTTGCTTTTCGAAAGAATATAGTCGAGAAATGAGTGAAAAATGCAGGCTTATGTTTGGCACTAGTCCAAACCCAAAATAACTGCCCTAAAATCTAAAGTTCATTGTTATAAAATTTCTTAATCATTAAAAGAATGTTGAATTATTTTAAACCATTTTTCAAATACACAAAACTGTAAGTTGAAATAAAAATAGTTTCTTGCATATATTTTTGTAACAATTTCATCTTAAACTTATCGTCGATCAATCGTCTTCAATCAAATCGAATTTTCATTTATTCCAGCTGATCTTAAGTTTAAGTTATTCGAGTATCAATTGGCACTTCAAAGTTAAACTTTAAGTTTAAACACTTTAAACTTTAAAGTTAAATTTTAGTTGATCGTGACTTTATTGGGTTTAAGTTTTCCATATTTTAAAGAACTTTTATTTTAATCTAATTTTAAATTATACAAAATTTAATTGATGTTGACTTTGATTTTATTTTCAATCGAATAAAACAAGTCGATTTTAATTTTAACTAACTTCTCTTCTTTATATTGATTCAATTTTAAATCGATTCAAATTTCAATAATTTTGTTTCACGATCAATTCAAATTTCAAATGATCCAAGCTTCAATCAAATCGAATTTTATTCAATCTGCAAATTGTAGTCAATCCAATTTTTAATCGATACGATAATTTAATGTCAATAAACAACTTAATTTTGCAATAAATCAAAATGCCGTTTTATTAAAATTGCAATTGTATGAGAATTTATCATTCCGTAACTATAATTCATAAATAGTATTTTTCTTATTATTATACTTATAAAGGAAAACAATTTTTGCACGCAAAACTAATTTAGAGTTCTAATTTGACACGAGGAAATGTATTATGTTCCCAGTGATACATGAAAAAAGCTTCATCCCTTAATCTTCTAAAGGGATGTCCTTTTTTGTATCAAGCTATTTTTAATTCAGAACAAAAGTATCTCCTTTCCCTTATTTCCTTCAACTTTTTCTTTTTTACAAAAGACATAACTTTTAGAAGGGGAAATCTGATTCCCTAGTGACAGTGATACCATATATATTCAAATTTTATTAGAATAATCCCGAAATTCAAATTACTTTCACATATAAATGAAGTTCAAACTTATAATAAATTTCTCAACTCTATATTAAATCGTGTATTTATACCGCTCTTTAAAATATTTGCAAAATGTGCAAAAAAAGGTTTTTGCTTTAAAACAAAATTATATAAGAAACTTGATCACGTGTATTGAAGAACTCGAGGGGGATTTTCCACGTGTAAAATATCGGAGGGATATTTTCAATCTGATTTTCTCGAGATTTTTGGGGCTAGCTATCTGACTAAAAAAAGGGATTTTGATAAGGATTTAAAGTATAGAGGAAGGAAAGTCGCATTTCGTGTCCTGATAGATCTAGTCTAAAGGATTCCCGCTGGAAGGGAAAATTCTGAAAAGCGGATAAAAAAAAGGTTATCATAAACGTGGACACTCATCTATAGATGGATAGTGCGCCCCTTCATTCTCACACACGTGTATACCGCACCCTTTGTGCTAAAATTAGAAGTGACGATGGCGCATATTCACTTCGCTGGCTTCAAGCTTTTATACCTTTTCAAACAACGCGAAAACCGCGAAAAGTCGATGACGAAGGGAAATTTATTCTATCTATACTAGGGCGGGTCAAAATAATATTTTACTTTGCCCAGGTCTCTTTTTTCAAATATATACGGAAATCTAATGGAAACAATGCTATTCATAAAAGTTCAGTTGTTGCAAAAAATCGTACAAATTTACGAAACAGCAGAATTTCTTTTGTTCTTGAATTTAGTTGAATCTGTTGCGAATTTTCGTGAAAAATATCAAAACTCCGTTTTACATTTACTAAAATTGGTTAAATGAGTAGTTTTAGAAACTTGGACCCCAAAAATAATGTACTATCAACACGTAAATGGTTGGAAAAAAAATTAGCTTAAAAAAAAGCTTTTTTGTGGTTAAATTTATCTAGTGTTTGGTGAAATTTACTATATTAAAGTAAAAAACTGTATCCATTTACAGTTTCTTGGTTAAAATAATAAAGTATATTTGATTGATTCTATACCGGTTTCTTGAGTTAATTCTACTAAATGTATATACATATAATTAGATGAAAAGAAAATTTTGGATTATCGTGCTGTTCACTATAAAAGTCTCATAATGTCTAGGCTGACAAATACCGTGCTACCTCACAATTCTTACCAGATTTCCTATAATTTTAATTAGAAATCTGGTAAAAATTGCGAGACAGTATGGTAAAGTTTGCCAGACTAGATATTATGACGATTTTTTAGTAAACAGTACAAGAATTTTTACCAGAAAAATGTGTATAGTGTATAGTATAGTGTATAGTATAGTGTATAGTATAGTGTATAGTATAGTGTATTGTATAGTGTATAGTATAGTGTATAGTATAGTGTATAGTATTTACATAGTAAATGTACAAGTACTTTTATCTTTTTCAGTGCGAGATGAAAATAAGAAAAGAGGTTTTGATTTTAAGCGATAGTTTATAGTGAACCTGTAGTATCAGAAATTGAAAATTAATAGAATTTATGCAACAGCCGATTATTAGAGATTATTAGCATATCGTTATGAAACGAGGTGTTCAGTATGTGGAGAATCTACATCACTTTATATAATATACAATATATACATATATCGTTTAGAAACTTGATAGGTGAACACTATGCATACCGAAGAGCTGCATGTTAGATATGCTAATCCAATACTTGTCTATATAATGTATATACATTTTTACCTGCTTTGACATGAATAAAAAAACTTAATTCAGAGGTTCTTATAAATCACGAATAAAGTCATTTCAAAATTTGTGTACATAATCTAAATTAAAAAAAAAGTAGTAGAGAAATGAATATATATCTCTCGGTGAAATAATATATTATTTCACCGAGGGATAAATTCTTATATAATAAAAAAAAGGCTAAAAAGGAAAAAAAGGTTTTTCATGAAAAAGGTTTCATTACATCCATTTATGCCAAGATTATTTTTTTTATTTTAGTTACAGATTCGTTGATCAAAAATTGTAATTAATTATGATTGGAATATTTTTCTTTTTAATTGTCTTTTCTTTTTTAATTTAAAATATATAGTTTGCACTTCACACTGTGGCATAAAAAAACTGTTACTGAATATTTATAATGTACGTTGTATGTACTAACAAATTATGCTCTTTACTTGAATTCTAATTTTTTGTCCCAAGGAATCAAGCTTTTTACTTTAGTATTCTAATTCGTTTTCATCTTTAGTAACCTGTATAATTATTTTTTTAACAATTTGTTTCATTCTATTAATTCAAGACATCAGTTTCTGCAGTGCGATTTTATTTTATTACCTACTTTATTATCTCTATTAACTAAAATTCTGATTTAAAATTACTATTTCTTCGTGAGGATTAAATCATATCTGAGGTGCATATCACAATATATAAAACATAGCATGCTTTGTTATTAATTAATATTTGTTATTAATTAATATTTGTTATTAATTAATATTTGTTATTAATTAATATTTGTTATTAATTAATATTTGTTATTATTTGTTATTAATTAATATTTGTTATTAATTAATATTTGTTATTAACAATTAAAGTTCGTTATGGTACAATAGTGATTTAACTTCCGTTTATTGTATGTACAAACGGAGGATTATTACTATGAGGAAAGGTCAATGTCCCTCTTTTAATGATTCTACCTATATCAATCGACTAGCAGACTACATATCTATACCTTATGAGTCAGCCTACACATTCATGATTTTACATGAGTATTTTTCATAAATTGCAATCTCGATTGCAATACGATCCCAAGAATTATTCAATACACAACCCTCTTTACACAAAACATCCCTCAATTCAAATCTTGTCAAATATTAGTAAATTCGTTTAAATTTAAAAAAAATACACGAATTTCAACTCTGCCTGTGACATTAATTGATGTATATTATATTTCTTGAATAATAATCACTTTGCGTTCGCCAGCCTGGCAGAATACATAAGCCTCTCGAGACTTCAATTTAAAATTAAATTGATCTAGATTAAAAATGTTCAAGTACTTTGGAAACTTTATTAAGAGTTTCATTTGATCTTGCTTTACTTGTAAAATAATTCACTTCTAAAGCAAACCACCACCAAGATTAATTAATCATAAAAATTTATAAGAGAATAAATTTCCTGAGCTGACGAATGAATTGAGAAAAAATATATCTCATTTAGGTGAAGATATTTTTAATTACACTCTCGCTGTCAGAAAAACACTTCATAAAGATTAAACAAAACATTTTTTAATTTCAAGCGAGCGAGTAAATTAATGAATTCGTGTCAAATTAAATGCCAAATAAACTCTCTTTCTGCACTGGAATTTCTCCAGTGTCACTTCCAATGAGTTTACTAATTAGTAGAAAATAAAAAGAGTGTATAAATAATATATTAATTATTCTACTTTTATCTGATTATAAAACTGATTTCTTAATTAATTTTTTTTTATTAAAGGTATCACGATAGCTTTTTCAATAGAGAATTTTAGAATATAGCGAAAAATTACGTGACCTGGAAGGTGTGCCAGAGTAGCTTGCGATCCAAGTGTCGCATGAGGCGCTGGTACCCTTCATAAATTAGTTTATCACATTCTGACCTGGTTGTTCATTGAATATTTCTAGTACATAAAAACCAGTCGAAAATTGTTTATGTGTACAGATATTTTTATAAACTCTCGGTACTTTGAAACTGTCGTATGATTTCTGTTGTATATAATAACTTTTTGTGACTTTTAAAATAACTTTCAATAAAAAAGTTTTTTATTTTACTTTTGTTTACTAAACTGTATGAAAAAAATAAAAAAACATAAAATAAAAAAGTAAATCAAATTATAACTTTAACATTCTGCAACAAATATCAATATTTTTCAAATCTATATGAATAACTTATTTTTAGGTTTATGATGTTCAGTTTGATTCTTAATAATATAAAAAAAGAATTGGAGATTATGTAAACAATTTTATTTTCGCAATCACTTTTTTTTATAAAGCAAGGAAAAATGTTTTTCTAGAATCGAAAGGAAATTAAAAATTATTATTCAAGATTTTTATAACTTGCGGAGATAAATATTATTACTATTTTTTGCAATTTATTCATAAACTCGTATTCACAATAAAGAAATTCTATTCGAAGCTTACATTTTAATATTTAAGTTTTTAGTCACTGTATAATATACAGTGAAAAACATTCTACTATTGTAAATTATTTATACTATTATACTATTTAAATATTATTACTATTTTATTTTAAATTATCATTTTATATTATTGCTACATATATGTATATCATATTACTGTTCTTTATATAATAGAATACATAGAATATCTACATAAAGCTACTACATAAAGCTACTTAACTAACTTTACTTTAGACTATTACAATTTCTTTACAAAAAGTTCTTATTGATTTTGCAGTTTAAATTGATTAAAATTTGAATCGACTCAAGTTTGAATAGAATATAGTTTAAATTCGTTGAAGTTTGAATTGACTCAAGTTTAAATTGATTAAAGTTTCAATTGATTGAGGTTTAAATTGATTAAAGTTTGAATAGTTTCAAGTTTGATTTGACTAAAGATTAAATTGATTAAAGCTTAAATTGATTAAAGTTTGAATCGACTCAAGATTGAATTGACAATAGTTTAAATTGACTAAAGTTTGAATCGACTCAAGCTTGAATTGACTATAGTTTAAATGGATTAAAGTTTGAATCGACTCAAGCTTGAATTGACTATAGTTCAGATTGATCGAAGTTTGAATTGACTCAAGTTTAAATTGATTAAAGTTTCAATTGATTGATGTTTAAATTGATTAAAGTTTGAATAGACTCAAGTTTGATTTCACTAAAGTTTAAATTGATTAAAGTTTGAATCGTCTTAAATTTGAATTGACTATAGTTTAAATTGACTGAAGTTTGAATTGACTAAAGCTTGAATTGGCTATAGTTTAAATTGATTGAAGTTTGAATTGACTCAAGTCTAAATTAACTAAAGTTTCAATTGATTGAAGTTTAAATTGATTAAAATTTGAATAGACTCAATTTTGATTTCACTAAAGTTTAAATTAATTAAAGTTTGAATCGCCTCAAATTTGAATTGACTATAGTTTAAATTGATTGAAGTTTGAATTGACTTAAGCTTGAATTCACTATAGTTTAAATTGATTGAAGTTTGAATTGACTCAAGATTGAATTGACTATACTTTAAATTGATTGAAGTTTGCATTGATTAAAGCTTGAATCGTCTCAAGTTTGAATCCTGGTTTGAATTGACTAAAGATTAAATTGATTGAAGTTTAAATTGACTAAAGTTTGAATTGACTGAAATTTGAAATGTTTGGTTCGGTTTTTTTGTTTCAACTGTATAAATGGATTAGGAATTGCAATTGTTTAGATTAATTAATGTTATTGTAGTTTTTTCAATTGGTTGAGATTTCAATTGTTTGAATTAGTTGAAGTTTCAATTATTCAGATAAGTTTCTCACTTGCATTGTTGAGCGTTTGTTTTGATTAAAGTTTCCATTTATTGAAATTGTACAACTTGAAATTCTCATTAATATATGAAGTTCAGATTGATAAGAGTTTCAAAGTGATTAAAAAAATTAAAGAAATTTCAATGTGGATTGCTTTAAAAGCTTCTGTTGAATAAATGATTTGATTCTATGAAATTACAATAATTGGAAAATTTGAAACAATGAGAAATAATAACAAAATTATAAATTTAAACTTTTAAAACTTTATTGAAAATGTACTTCTTTTTCTTCTACTTCTTCTTTCTTTTCTTCTTTCTTTTCTTCTTTCTTTTCTTCTTTCTTTTCTTTCTTCTTTTCTCCAGGCTCTTTTCTGTCTACAAAAGAATAATTTTCAAAATCGAAATGAGAGTAATGAATTGAGTGTTTCTTCTTACAATCCATAATATATGACCTTCGCGTAAATATAATGCGTTTGTCTACTTTAGCTTCAGTAAATAAGTGACTTAATGTCGTGGGAGGATGAGGGTCTAAAAGACGAGAGTTTCTGCCGCTCGATAAAGTCGTTTCCGATAACTATCCTCGTCCTGATTCCTTAACGAGATGAGTGAAAATTCAGAGTTAGAGGATTAGTCCCAAGAAGATTTGGCACTCCAGAATCTTAATTATTCGGTAAACTATATCAAAATTCCCTCCAATTACACAACACACAGCTCTCTTGCTTTAAATTTTAAAAAACCATCCGCCTTTTCTGATCCACGTTTAGAAATTCACTTTTAAATCAGTTTAAGAAATTTAATTTAAAAAATGTAATTTTAAAACATTTTTCTTCAAAAGAAACCTTGATTGAAAAGCCAGCAAAATTTTCAATAGAATAGTTATTTCTCGAGTTATTTCTATTTACGACTCTTTCCTGTATAATTTCTTTATATAATTCTTACACAATTGATATCTCTCTCGTTAATTTCAATATAGACAGAACCGAGTGATAAAGGAATTCTTAATTGCGTCTGTTAAAATGTTGTTAAATTTCATAATTACATTTTCAAAGCTGTTTGGAAAAATTGGCATTGAATTTTTATGAACACGAATAAAGTGACTTTATTAATAGTGTAACTCGTCATGTTATTGATTTTAAGCCAGAAATGGGCCCTTATTGTTCATTGTACATGTACATGCTTTGAACCATATCACAAGATGTATATATATTCTATACTCTGGGATAGTATGCCCTTTGTTTCAACTTCTAATCCATATAAAGCCCTTGATTATTATTGTTACATTCGGGTCACGTTTTTTTTAAATAACACTGACAAACTTTCATCACCTTCAATTAACTCCAATTCCAGTTCCCTTTACTGTCATCCAAGTGGAACACAAATTTTATTCAATTACAAAAAAATTAACGGAAACTACAAAATGTAAAAAACGACCGTCATTCGGAACTTCAAAGCGAAATTAAGCTGACAAGCAAAAAGCCAGTTCCTCAATTTTTTTCACACTAAATTCTCTTTTTAGGCAATGTTTAACTATTAAATCTCTTTCACATTTTTGACAATTATATTTCACATTTTTTTGACATTTTTAACGAACAGTTATTTGAATAACAAACAAAAGTTTAAAAATGTTTAAGATTAAACATTATTTTTGATGTTTAAATATAATTTTTGAATTTGTAGTTAGCTTTGGCTTAAAACTTGACGTATATCAATTTCCGCTTTGTCAATATTTATAAGTGTTATCAAAAATTAAAACTCATTTTGCCTTTAAAAAAACAAATTTTCGACAATCGAGGTGTGATAAACGTCTTTGTTTTGTTTTATGAATTGTTGATAAAAGTGAATAGTAAAATTTGATTATTTATGTGTATGTGGAAGAAAAAAGGAAACTTGAAGCGTTTTATATGAGGTGTGAACAAATGCATTGTTACTAATGAAAGTTCGATGAGTCGTCGACTTGATGAGCATATATGGTACATTGAGCGATATGAGCTTCTGAGCTTGCTATTTTTTCACGGACGTAAGCCCCTGTTTGTTCAGATCAGTTCGTGCCTCGTTAGGCAGCACAGACAAAATTAGAGCATCGGTGAGAGTAACAATTTTCAAACGGGTATCGATTTTCCGACCGATTTGTCTGCAAACCCATAAGCCTGAGGTATAATCGCCGGTTCATTTGTTCTTTAGTATAAGAAATCGCTGTCTACTGATTAAAACCCAAAAAGACTTCTTTGAAGTGAAAAATTGCACGTACGAAAAACCTCTTTTAAACAATTTTCTTATAAGGCTTTCAGCATTCTCAGCCCTGTATTATTTATGCGTTGCTTTCATATTTTCTGGTCATTCTATTTTAAAATGCGACCCTCGTAAACAATTATGAGACAATCTTTAAATAAACTTGCCTACATAAGTAAACTTAATTACCTTTCTCATTATCTGTCTCAAACGACAGTTTTCTAAACCTTTTTTTAGCTTTATGAAGAACTATATGAACAACAACTTTATGAAAGATTGATAATCTTCTTGAGTATTTTTGAGTATAATTAATGATTCTTTCTGTGTGTAAATTTTTAATTATATTAATTTATTAAGTAATTTAATGAACTTGAATACAAGCATATAAATATACTTCCGCAAGAAAAGGGCCCACTTTAGCACTGTTGGACTTATCTACATAATTGTTTTCTTATTTCTATAATTACTAAAAATTTATTCATATTACACAAAATTATGTGCGCTTGAACTATAAAAATAAAGTGTTAAATATGTCATTATAATCAACTTTCTTTTTCTTTCTTTTTAATGAAGAATGATGCAAAAAATTAAAATGAAAGAAAAATAGAAGAAATGAAAAATAAAGAAAAGCAAAAAAACAATGCTTCCCTATGGGGAAGCAAAATAAATAAAAATTAAAATAAATGAAAAAATAAAATGAATGAAAACATAAAATGAATGAAAAAATAAAATGAATGAAAGAATAAAATGAAAGAAAAAATAAAATGAATGAAAAAATAAAATGAAAGAAAAATTAAAATGAAAGAAAAAATAAAATGAAAGAAAAAATTAAAATAAATATAAAAATTAGAAGAAATGAATTAGAAGAAATGAATTTGAAGACAAAGTATTTAATTAACATAAAAGTTTGCCGAGTGTTTTTATTTACTGAGACATAAATTACGTACTGGGGTAAAAAGTAGTTTATTTTTGCCGAAACATTGAACAATTTAGTTTTGTTATCAGCTTAGACAATCGTGTTGGCGTCGGAATTGAATGACTGCAAGTTTGTCGTTTTGAAGATAGTTTAGGCTAAATTCCGAAACATATATGGAAGGTTTACATAGCTTGAGAGAATTTCAACTGTTCTATCGATCTGGTGGTGGCACTGACACGTGGATTTACGTCGAGTGTCTGTATTTTAGTAAATGTGTGTGGATAAATGACAATTCGTCTACCCTGGCAGTATAAAATAACACCATGTAAAACCAATATTTCCCCTAGTTTGACACTAAAATCCACTGGGATCAAGTCTTCTGAAAAATTGACCATTCTCAAGACGAACTACTAAGGTTTTCGATTTATACCTTAATTCCTGTTCAGTTCCGTTTAGGGTATTATCGATTTTCCCCATTTTTTATGATACTTTAATTGTGGGGGTGCTCACACAATCGGGGTCAAAGAAAAAGTAATATCTATGCTTTTTTTAATGCATACAAAATTTGCATAATATTACAGTTGTTGGAATGTACAAATTATTTTCAAAGGATTTCGCAGAATTTTTATTTTTGAAGGAAAAATATTGAAATTTACATAATTGCATAATATACTTTTTTGAAAACAAAATTTGTTATCAATAGTTTCTTCGTTTGAAAAACAAAATACCGTTTAATGTTATGATTATTTTAATAATTAATAATTATTATTGTAATTAATAATGATAATGATATAATTATTTTAATAATTAATAATTAGTATTGTAATTATTATTGTAATTAATAATGATAGTCGTCACTATCATTATTATTGTAATTAATAATGATAGTCGTCACTATCATATAAAATGGCTCTGATACATAATTTTTTAAACTAATCTTTTGCCCAGAACTATTTTGGCTTTTATGTTACGTCATGAGTAAAAGGATTTGTTTTTTCTTGCATAAGAGCTAGTTTCTTATTTATATCTCATTCAGAAACGTCTTACAACGTAAAAGAAATAAATTACTGGAAAAAATTTTTATTCTCTTTATCTCTTGAAAGTGATTTAGTTCAATCACGTACGTGAAAATATATTTTATTGGAACATTGCAAAATTTCACTTTATACGCATAGATTTCATTGAAAGAATTAAAACCTTGAAAATTTTACTGAAACTTTTCGCTGCTCCAGATAAAGTATTTTTGCGTAAGCACTTTTCAAATAAATTACCTTCAGTTTTGTGCAATTATCATTATTTTTTATTTGAAAATGTTTAACTGTTCAGTGTTTCTGAGAGATAACGAAAATTAGAATCTTGATATAAGGAAGTTAAAAGCATTAGTTAATAGTATAATTATAAATAGCAGAATTGATAAAATAAAAAATAAATTGAAAATATTAAGAAAAGCAATTATTTAAACAAGAAACTGATTGTCGCAAAAGGAAAACTGATGCAGCTTCAATTAATATACACGAAATATGCTGTTGTGAGTTGTTATGTAATTGTTAGTTTGTATGACATTATTAATAAAATAGTTTCTGCACAAAGTTGTACTGAGTTTCTGACAAGTTATGTTGAAACTATTTGACAAGAACTGTCGTTTCAATTCTCGTTTCATATCATTTGCTAGCAGGTATCAAAAAGGTACAAAATCGTTAAACAACTCCCGTTATCATTAACTGTGTTTATTTTCAGTGTCACCTCATAAAAAGTCCACTTACCTTGAAATATTATATTGACACTTAAGTGCCCTTCCAATTCCCTCTCGAATTTTTTCAAATTTCATAAATATATTTTTCTCTTGGTTTTGAAAAAGAAAAAATTACATTTTCTCCAATTATTTGGATCCTTTTGATAAATTTTGTTCACAAGTTTTTGCCGTTTCTAAATTTGGGCTCGAGGTTGGAATGATGATTCAGTATCAATGACCTGACAGGTTTTGCGGCTATCTACTTTATAAGGTGCTTTTCATTAAATGTATCAAGTCTATTTTTGATTTTTTCAATTTTTCAAAACTCGTTGCTTAATGTAATAATGCGTGTTTTGAAAAATAGTTAATAATGTTTAATTAATTTTTTGGGTACTCTTTCTTGTGTTAAAGAATTTTTATAAAGCATATTTTTTTTTGGAGAAATAATTAAAATGAAGTTTTCTTAATTTTTAGAAAAAAAGAGTTTTTTAAATGATTCGAATTCCATATTTATAATAATTGCGATAATAGAAGTTAAATGAACATTGTGTGATGGATTCGTGAGTCCTTTTAAGTTCAACTAATCGACTTCAATTCAACAAGGGCAAAATTCCAGAAATAGCTTTCTTTTTCAAAAGCGCCAACTGTATTCGGCGCCTAAAAGTAACATTTTCTTATAACTAGAGATTTGTGTTAATCTGTAGAAATAAATTTGATCTTCATTTAAAAGTTACCGTCCGATGGTAAAATTCTGTTTACCTTGAGAAAACTTCCATTGATGTTAAGTTACCATTTGATGGTAAAATTCTATTTACCTTGAGAAAACTTTCATTCGTAAGTTGCCATTTGGTGGTAAAGTCGCATTTATCTAAAGAGATCTTGTAGGAACTTGTATGTCTTGAAAGTTACCGCCTGGTGGTAAAATAATATTTTAAACGTTTTGCCCCTGTAGTAAGGCTATCTGACACACAGCTGTGAAAGTTTTGGTTTTGTAAACTGTACACTAGGCGAAAGTATGGATAATCTTAAATAAAAACTCGAAAAAATTCATTTATTAATTAAATATGCGAATTAAAGTGCATAAAAAATGTATGCGGTTAAATTTTAGAGAGTGTTAATAAGCCTACCAATCTTTTTTAAAATCAGTTAAAGTATATAGTTAAAGTTATATAATATTCAGTTTCGAGTCTTCGAATGTGACTTTCAAAGTTGGATTTAGAAAAATCAAAATTGTGGGTTTAACGTCTGCTGAAAATTATGTAAAATTTTGCTTATTACAGATTATTGTAAAACTTGGTACTATCACTGCAAAAAATGGTGTCTTAAAAGTGGGACAGAAGTGTCTTATTTGGTCAAAAGTGTCTTAAATTAAGACATTTTTTGTGTCTTAGTCACCAAAACCATGCTTTTGTAGTGTATAAAGTTTTCCAAAATTTGTTAACCCTTTTGAAAAAATAAATAAGTAAGTTTTCAATTTACTTGTTCAATTATTCAATTATTCTACTTATAATATTGGTCAGACGAAGCGCTTAAACTATAGTACATTGTCTGATTAATACTGTAAGTAGAAAAAAAAAGTTCGCGTGCCTAAAATTATTTGGATTATTAGGAACCCTCAATTATTCTTTTTCTTATTGTATATCATAGAAAATGAATTAACATTTTTAAAAGATTGAAATAATAATAATAATAATAATAATAATAATAA
>WNHD01024816.1:0-10280 GCA_011057455.1 Ganaspis sp. Gsp50
AGTGGAGTAGAGACCCTTCGAAAGGATCCGAAGCTAACGGGGGTGAGATGGCTCAACCTTTGACGGGACGCGAAAGTGGACCTGAAAAGAGTGAGGTGGGTAATGTTGAAGACCTGCTTAACAAGCTGAACGTAAAGGGACGCAAGCGAAGCGGGGCTTCTAGGAAAAGAAAGAAGAAACGCACTAAGGTGAAACCAAGACCGGAGGGCTCTGAAACTGTTAGGATGTCTGAGGTGGGACCGGTGATTCAGAAGGGTCTGAATGCAAAGCGCAAGAGAGACCCTGAAGAATCGCCGGAACTACCGAAGACAACGAAGAAAGCTAGGGAACCCCAAAGCGGTAACCTATCGTTTGTGCATGCGGCAAGGAAATTTCTACAGAGGGCTATTGTCGCGGTAGAGTGTCCCAAGGTAAAGCTAAGTGTAAAAAGCATTGATGACTACAGGGAGGCTGACTGGGAAAAGGTAGTGTAGTTAGATGGAACTCCACATAGATTTGAAAGTTTGGCTCTCGTAAAAGGAGCTTTTAAGGTGGAGTTCTTAGACACTGATACCCTGGAATGACTTAGCAGATATATACAGAATATTGGGAGGGCCGCGTTGAAGGTTGTAGAATCCCCGGTTGGATAAGTATATCTGAAGAGTGTATTCGTGTGGGGAAAGAACGTCGGATGCTGGGAAAGTGACGGGGGGATAAACTCTCGCGATAGGGATGCCAGAGACTGCATAAGCAGAGCTTGAGTCCCGAAACATTCAGGTTTGTTTCGGAGCCAGCGAGGTCACTCTTCGAGTAACTAGGAAGGTGACGAACCCTGAAATGGAGAAACTAGATACCCAGGAAGTGGCACAGTACGGCGCTGTTCAGAAATCTTTAAAGGGTTAGACACAATCTATTTAACGGAATTGACTACTTGGAATTTGGCAGTGATTAGAGCTAAATACCAAGGAAAGGAGGGAAGTAAGAGAAAGGTTATAATAGCATCAGCTTACTTCTAGGGAGACGCAGAATCTACTACTCCAGCTGAGGTAACTAGTCTGATAGAGTACTGTCATCAGGAGAGAGTACCTCTTATCTTGGGCTGTGATACTAATGCGCACCATACTGTGTGGGGCAGCTCTGATGCCAATGGGAGAGGGGAGGAACTCCTAGACTTTCTGTTAGAAATGGATTTAGACATACTGAATGAAGGTAATGAACCAACATTTGTCACCGTAAATAGGAGGGAAGTGTTGGATGCTCTAAGTCGGTTAACAATTTAACAACTCTAAGTCGGTTTGGGGAACCGTATTGGATTGGAGAGTTTCTAACGAAATCTCAATGTCTAATCCCAGCACCATTACATTCAGGATAGAGTCATTAGAACAGTCAGTAAAGTGGGATAGGCATCCGAGGAGAACCGATTGGGCTTCATACTGCGAGGACCCTCGGGTCTCGTATGAAAGAAACAGTCCTGCTAAAAGACCCGACTTGAGTGGGATGACCAAGGGGTGGAACTCCCGACACAAGGGATTGAGGCAAACAGTAAGAAGACTCTTTAATAGAGCAAAGAAAAGTAGGAACCAAGAATCTTGGGATTTGTATCGCAAGATGAGGGAGACCCATAAGAAGGAACTCGAATTGCCGAAGGTCACCAGCTAGAGAGGTTTCTGCGAGGGTATAACCAAAGTGCCTGAAGCATAGAGACTTCATAAAATTCTAGCAAAGGATCCAACAGACAAACTCAGAGGGATTAAACTCACTAAGTTATAGGCATTTTGCGCAAACAAAGGAAGTGTGTCTTTAGCATTTGATGGAAGTCAACTTTCAAGGTTTCAGGAAGGCAGAAGATATAGTGGTCAGTTGAGAGATACAGTGGTCTCGAAGCACGGTAGAGAACACTGGAATCTGGCCTCGAAAATCGTTACTTCGGAAGGGGTTAATTGGGCTATAAGCTAATTTTAACCATATAAATCACCGGGCGCGGGGGGAGGTGTATACCCGGTCCTCTTACAGAGAGACTTAGAATACATACGAACCCCACTGTTAAAGATTATGTTAAAGATTATCCCAGATCATGTATAGCTCTGGGATACACATCAGAGTCCTGGAAAAGGAAAAAGTGGTCTTTATCTCGAAGGCTGGCCAAGCATGTTACACTGCTGCTAAGGCCTTTTCGCCCATCAGCTTGACCTACTTCATGTTGAAGGCATTGACCTCTAACATAGAACTATAATTTCACCAAGTGGCATTTGAATCCAAAGACCACCAGCAGCTTTACTTTTGTTTTGACATGGAAAAATCCTAAAAGCAAAATTCTAGGTGTCCGAAGTTACCCAAGTTGACGGTTAAAGATGGCTCCTCGCCGCGAGGAAGGAGTGCAGCAATATGGACATTCCTGCACACAATTGTCTGAAAACAGAAATCGACTACTTTGTGATTCCTTTATTCACAAGTAATGTGCTACTTTACTTGCAGGAGATACACAAAATTAGTTTTTCCATTTAATACCCGCGCTCGTCTTAATAGCCTTTGGACCCACGAGTGATAAATTCATTTTCACTTACGCGCACACATACACGATATCGATATTTTAAGGTGCAAAAATCTGCGCCAAATCAATTAAAGAATTTTGTATCAAATTATTTCTTTTGCTGAGATCGCTTGCTTAGCTTTCGCAAGTTAATGACCTTGCAGAATTTCAAGTTGTTTATAAAAGAATTAATTTTTTTCTCAAGAAGAGAAATTTTAATTTTTCTGTTACAAACTTTCATAACAACTACCATTGAAAAAAGACAATTTTAAAAGTTGTATGAAAAAATGTAATTTTAAGCGTCAAAATTCACAAAAACTTTTCATTTACTCTGTTAATTCTTAGTAAAATATATACTTTATATAGATCAATCGATTTGTCTCGATGCAGGCATTTAAATTTTTTCATTCAAAAATTTAAGTTTCTGATACAGAAAAAATATTGTGTAAAAACCGTAATTTTGAAGAAAAAAATGTGTCAAACATTTTTTGAGCAGGTATTTCTAAATCTCTCTTGTTTTGAGATCATTATGAGTGTATTAACTCCGAAAAATTTCATTAAAATCAGTCAGTGTTGGAGAGATACAGTATCGACAAAAAAAGCGTAAGAAACACACACACACACGTACATCTGGACATTGGCTTCAACTTTCGGTTTTATACTTTTTAGATGAAAATGAGTTGATTTAGATTATCTTTGGAAAATCAAAAATCGGCACAATTACAAGGCTTTCCTATGAGGAAGCAATTGTCACGATTTCACTATTTTTATCATTTGACATTCAATTTTTACTTATAACTATTAAAATTATCATTTTTCAATAATAGTTTCTTCTTAAAAACTGTTCAAGGTTTTTTTTTAGAAAACTACGTTTTCTCTGAGACAGCAAAATGTTCATAAAATTATCATTATTTTCCACTTGTTTTAATAATTTTTTGTGATTTTTTGCTTCCTCATAGGGAAAGCTTGTAATCATGCCGATTTTCGATTTTCCAAAAATAGTATAAACCAATTCATTTTCATCTAAAAAGTATAAAAACGAAGTCAATGTCCAGATGTATGTGTGTGTGTATATACATGTTTGTCACACTTTTTTTCGACACAATATCACTCCAACACTTTGGCCGATATTAATGAAATTTGGTAAAATTAATACACTCATAAAAATCTCAAAACAAACAAAGGGGTTTTTAGAAGTACCCGCTCCAAAAATGTTTAACGCATTTCTTTCTTAAAAATTACAGTTTTATACACAAAATTTTTTCTCTAATAAAAATTTTAATTTATAAGTGAAAAAATTCGATTCCTTCCATCGATTAACCTAAATAAAGTATATATTTTACTAAGAATTAACAGAGTATATGAAAACATTTTATGAATTTTGACGCTTAAAATTACATTTTTTGATACAACTTTTATACTTTTCTTTTTTTAATGGTAGTTCCTTATAAAACAAATTTCTATATTAAAAAACGAGTCAATTGAACTATATTCGGTATTTATATCACCCGAAATTTAAGAAAAATATTTTACTTTTATATTACTTTTCACATTTAAAATTCAATTTTTTATTATAACTCTGAAAATTGTATTTTTCTAATGGTAATTCCTCTAGGCAAACTTTTCTACATTAACCACTTGCGTGTCGACCTATGAAATGACAAAGTGGGCTAAAAATGCCAGAGTTTTCCAATAGATTAATTTTCATGACACCTGGTGTTTATGGGTTTTTGGGGTCACTGAATACGAATCTGATGTCAGATTTCCAAAATTCAAAATGGGTGTTTCGGGTCGCTGAATACAAATCTAATGTTAAATTTCTAAAATTTAAAACGGCAGATAAAATATGGTGGACGATTATTAGAAATGTGATTGGATTTCTTTGAAACTTCGTACTTAGGGGTTGTTAGGATCGCTGAGTACAAATCTGACGTCAGATTTACAAAATTTAAAACGGCGTATCTAATATGGCAGACGAATTTTTAAAAATGAAACAAAATCTCTTCAATTTTGTTACTCGGAGGTATTTGGGGTTTTTGAATACGAATCTCATGATTCCTGGTTATACATTTGAAAGCAAATTTTGTAAAATAAAAATTTTGGACTTAATATCTAGAATGATTTTCAAAAATTGACTAAATTCTATTCTTGGAATTAGTTATGCAGTTTGATGAATTTGAAATTAAATATTGCCAATTTGGCAATTTGTCAGACCGTTCTCGATATATTTTGTTAACAAGAAATCATGACACATACATACACGCACATTTTTGTTCTTCCATGAAGAAGCAAAATTTTTGTATATTTTTAACAAACATATTACTTTCTTTTTACTTTGTCTCTCGATATTAAATAAATTAACCTTCACATTCCAATAATGAAGAAAATAAATTTTACTACTGCCTATCATTTATATTTTTTAATATTATGGCTGCAATGCTGTGTCTTGTATTTTGTATTTTAAAAATCTGACATGAGGTTTATCTTTATCAAAATAGAAAACATTCTAAATTCAATGAAAATCCGTCAATTATATTAATTTTTAAAAAAAAATTTGTCAGCAATATTAGATTCTCTATTTTTAAAATTAAAAATTTGACTTCAAATTCGTAACCAGAAATCCAAAAAAAATCTAACTGAAAAGTAAAAAAAATTCTAAAAGATTTTGAAAAAATTGTTCGCCATTTTGGATCCGCTATTTTGAATTTTGTAAACTTGTCACGAGATTCGTATGCAGAAACCCCAAAAACCTCCGAGGAACAAAATTGAAGAATTTGTTTATTTTTTGTAAAACTGTCCGCCATATTGGATCGGCCATGTTGAATTTTGTCATGAGATTCGTATTCAGAGACCCAAAAAACCTCGAAGTACTAAGTTTTAAAAAAATCTAATCATTTTTTAAAATTTCGTCCGCCATATTGGATCGGCCATTTTGAGTTTTGGAAATCTGATATCAGATTTGTATTCAGCGACCTCAAAAATCCTCGCCTACCAAACACTTTTAAAATACATTTTGTTATTTTCCTATAATGACCATGACGTGTATACACGTCATCGACACTCAAGCGCTTAAAAAACAAATAGTACCTATGTAGATATATACTATATACCTATGTATGTAGACCTATATACCAATGTTAATTATATATATATATATATTTTAACTCATGTTTTTATGTTAAAATTATTTAGTTGACCCAAATTAAATATAATTTTCATTAGAAATTTACTTAAAAACTTGAAATTCTTTTCTCTATGAGGAAGCAAAATGTTTATGAAATTAACAAAATTTATCACTAGTTTCTATTTGTATTGCTTTCTCAAAAGGAAACTTTGTTTTCCATCAAATTTAACTGTTTTAAAAAATGATTCAAATAAAATTTCCTTTACCTAAAAATGTGTCATATTAGTACCTGATCAAATGCCCGGATGTACATACTCGCGCGCGCGCGCGCGTGTGTGTGTGTGTGTGTGTGCGTGGATGTCCATTTTCTTGTGTACACGATAACTTGAGAACGGTTTAAGATATTTTGATAAAATTTATGGGTCATTCTCTAGAAAAGGACAAATAGCTTGTTTAAGAGATTTTTTCCCAAAACAATTAAAAATTAATAAAAAATATAGTGACTATACGATAGCATTTAACATTACTTAAACAGGTTTAATGACGAAATATTTTTAAATTTAAAAGCATTTCAAATATTTATGTTTGTATAGTGAAAAAACTCCACTCCGTGACCGTTCATAAGACAAATTGTAGTAAAACAAGTGTTACTACTTTTCTTCTTTGATAAAGTTATATTACTTTCATAGTAATTTTGATTAATCATTATATATTTTAATTAATTTTTGAAAAGGTGAAGCAAACTGTTAGATTTAAGCGCCCACTCCCATTTTCTTACTACGGTCCTGATATGTTGTTGCGCGCGCATGGCGCTGCGCCGCCACCTTTAGTCTTTGCCCAGAGAGCGACTTGTTCACTTAAAAATCAAAAGGAGAATATATTCTTTTAGTAGTATTCTTTTATAGAATTGGGAGTATCACTTAGTATCACTTAGTATTCTTTTAGTAGATCGTGAATCGAAAGAGTACTAAGTGCATTCGGTGATTGACAAGTGACGCGAAACTTTATACAAAATTTAGAGTAGAAATACCGATTTGCAAAGTCCCGAGACGACATGCAACGCGCAACAGGTTAACCATATTAAGAAAGAGAATAAGATGCGAAAAGAAATCTAAATTATTAATAAGAGAAGAGTAATTGATTTGTGTTTCGATTAAGTGTAGAAATTTAATTAAGAAGTGTTTAAAAATATTAAAAATCGCTTTCGGAAAAACATGTGCGAAAGGGGAGTCTGCACGGAGAACGGAATAGCCGCATGACGCCGGGTTTCAAAAAGGCGGGGATACAGAGAGATGCGAATATATATAAAGAAGTGGCAAATCAAAGAGATGCGTATGCGTGAATAAACGTGGGAAATAGACTGGAACGTTCCACCATTTAAAATTACCGCGCGGGAAGATGTGTCAATTCAAATTAATAAAATTATAATTTAAGAAGATTTATTAAAATTTATCATTAAATGAACCGGTTCAGAAAAATTATCAATACCTAAACTAAATTTGAAAAAAAATAAATTATAAAATATTTATGCAATTTTCAGGCATAAACGTTTTAAATGACCTATGGACAAATGTTCGAAATACGTTCAAACTAGATGAGTTTCACCAAGATGAAGAAGTGTATCTCTGATTAGAAGGAGAAATGCTCATAATAACGATGGAATCCGGAAATGAATATAAGACCGGTAAGATAACAGTAAATAAACAAGTGAATCATTACGAGATTTGTAATATAAGATGTGTATAATTTGAAATTAATAAATTAAATAATATTTATTGTGCATTAATATTGTATATCTCTTATATGTTTATATATTTAAATATTTAAATTTCAAATCTGATTGAGAAGCAATCACTGATGTTCGGTGTTGCAACTCAAATCAGTAAGTGCGTTTGGCAGTTATCTTGACGTTCGGAAGCTGACATTTGCATTCGTCTTGAAAACTGTATTCCTGATGTTTAGTGTGCGGGATTCTTGACAAGTTTAATTGGTGTGTTATGTTGGGAATAATGATATAAATTATTTTGTACAGGAAAATGGATGATCCTACCTGACCAATGAGAAGCTTTTGAATCTTGGTATGATGAGAAACTCATCAACTACTCTCCCACTAGCATGCCTAAATGCACACTAAAATCTAATGACAACAATGAAGTTAAGATAAGTGAAAACAAAGATGAGAGAAGTGATGAGAAAGAAAAGGTTCAGCTGAATAAAGATGAGATGAATGAAAATAAAGATGCGGATGAGATGAGAAGGAATGACATGAAAAGAGATGAGATGAGAAAAGATGTACGTATGGAAGAGCAAGACGAGGATAAAAATGCGAAAATCGATTCGGTCAGCATTAAAACAAATAAAGGTATACCTAAAATAATTAGCGTTGAACAGATTAAAAATGATCCCCAGATATTAAATCAAAATACAAATAAAAATATAATTAATCCTAAAAATAAAAATACGAATTCAAATGATCTTTCAGTGAAATCTCGGCTAAACACTCAAGAGATCAAATTAGGAGAGTTGGTCTCATTCCTTGACAAGTTCTGTTTGGCCAATACTAATGCTTTTAATGGCCTTACGCAGATCGTAACCGAACTTAAAAATGAAATGAGCAGTATCAAAACAGAAGTGAGACTATTAAAGAATTATCACAAATTTTTAAGTATATGAAATGCCAAGCAAGACGAGAAAATGAAGCCGAACCAGTTGAAAATGAGACGAGTAAGGTGCGTTTTGTAGATGGAAAAATTAATAATAATAATGTTAAAAATATAAAATCAAATTATAATTTAAAACCCGAAATGATTGACTTACTTAAAGAATTTGATCAGAACAAGAAAGATGAGCCTGTAAATAGTTGTAAAGAATCCTTGTTTAAAAACTCAAAAGAAACTTTAAAATTAGAGATAATAAATAAAAATATGGGAATTAAAAGAGATTATAAATTAACAAATAATGTAAAATTTGAACACTTTTATGATTACTTTTCGTCGGAACTGAGAGCGTGTGATCTCTTGCACATTGTAGTTAATGAAGTGGAAACAAATATTAAAGACGAGAATGTTATACGTGAACAAAAATTCAAGGTTCGTGATATTCTTATAAATCATTTGGATCAAAATTACCATGCTAAGGTCATGCACTTTCAGAATCCGATTGAGATAATAAATAAATTAAAAGAAATGAAGAGATGCGAGGTTAATGTAAATTCACACACAGTTCGAAAACAGATTTATAATATGCAATACATTATCGGCAAATCTACAGCAGTAGAGTTTTGCAAAAAATTTGAAGAAACCATAAGAAATTATGGACATTCCTCTGGTGCGTCACCATTATCTGAAGATGAGAAAAGAGATGCGTTTTACAATGCCGTAATGGTTTCTGTGTCAACTATTCAAACAGTCGAATTTATATTTAAAAACACTAAAGGCAAAAGTGGCAATTATGATGAGCTAAAATTACTTGTTTTACAGGACGAGGCTAATAATAGAAATTTAGTTGACGAAAAGAGAGAGAGACGCGATCAGCTTTCATAGTTAAAAGGGAAAATGTCAGGTGCTATGGTTGCCATGCATCAGGACGTATTAGAGCAAATTGCCCCAATAAAGGTCGAGGTGTCCTCTGCTATAAATGCAATTGCTTCGGACATATATCCACCGAATGCACAAATAGACCTTCGTCTTCGGACGACAATTCCAGAGGACAAGGTTTCGGAAGAAACAACTCTAGATTCGGTAAGTCGAACTCAAATTATTCTCGCAATGGGTCAGACAATTTAAGACGTGGTATGAAAAGAAAAATAAATACCGAATCTGAAAATTTATCTAAGCGAGGTAGAGGTGCATTTAGAGGTAGAAGTAGGCCGAGAGGAAAATACCAACGAGTTTTCAACCGAACTAGAATCTTTGAAAATAAAAATCAAAACAAAACTTCTCAAAATAACGGTGAAAATCAATCAGAGAAGAAAACCTATAATAATGGTAAGACAATCAATCCAGAATGTATGAATGTTGATACAAGTGCATTAGATAAGTATAGTATATACTAATTATGGTACTAATAGTAATAAAGATGCGGTAATTATAGAATTTTTGTCTGATACGGGAGCTACAGAACATTTGACAAATTCCAAAATTATATTTACAAATTTAGATGAGAACTATTTGGGTTTAATTAAATGTGCAAATAAAGATAGCTCAGCGGATTTAAGAACGGAGGGAGTTGGTAACGTTGAAGTACAATTAAGAGATGGGAAAATTTTGGAGTTTAACAAAGTTAATTTTGCTGAAGCCTTAAAAGAGAATCTTTTGTCTTTGCGTAAATTCGTAGACCTAGGCTTAAGTGTGTATATGGATAATGAGAAAATAGACATTTTCGATCCTGATTCCGATGAAACATTCCTATCTGGCATATATAAAAAACCATACTGGATCATAGAATTGGAAATTAATAAAAATAATAACGAATACGCGAATCAAAACAAAGCTCAAACTAAAAGACTGTTTGCAAATCTGGCTGAAAAAGAATCAATAGTCAGTGTTAAATATTTTTCCACTCAGTTCCTTGTTTTTCTCACAACAACATTCTCACATTCAAATATTCAAACGGAAGTCTCACATACAAATTTAATCTCGACGGCAA
>WNHD01024828.1:0-10890 GCA_011057455.1 Ganaspis sp. Gsp50
AAAAATGAAACAGAATTTTATACTTTATACTTTTCATGTTGAAGCACGTTTTTCATTCATCAAAAAAAGGGTGTTCGCATAATTCTGGACGGTACTGTATTTTCTCTCTTATCTCCACCACCACACCTCTCCTGTACTTCGGAAAAATTTCCCCTCTTTTTGTCAATTCTTTACCCTTTCCTAAATTTTTTCTCTTGGGATCCGGCTTCGCTTTTAGAACCGCCTTTCGAATATGTCTTAGCTTCTCTCCTTCGTTCTGATTTTCCTCCACGGGGACCCCATTGCTTTGAACTCAAAGGTTCTTTCGGAACGGTACCTGTGTGCGTCCGATTTTCATTTTCGGGAGATTTGGGGACGTTGGTCTGAGTGGTGGGAGGCTGTGGCACATTTTGGTCTGAAACTGGGACCTGATTCCCCGGTGGCAAAGAATTTGCACCGTAAACTCCAAATTGAGCGAACATGGCCTGTAGGTACGGGTTTATAAAGAATGAGGAGTTTGGGGGCTGTTAATTAAAAAATTTGGTGTGGGGGTGGGGGCCATGATCGGAACACCATGTTCCGTATGACACGAACCGACCGTTGACAACAACGAATTACTCGACGTCGTTTTCGTAATTGTTGTTGTTGTCAAGTTCGCGCTCGAAATGCCCGTATTCGAAATTTTAGGGTCCATTTCAACCACTCCCGATTCTTCCTCCTGGTACAACAAACGCAAGTCTTCTAAGTCCGTCAGCAACGAAGACCCCCGCGCTCGACGCGTCATCGCTCGGCACTTCCGGGTTGGTGTTCATTCTGGTCTTGCGGCCTCCCCCCTTAGTGGTTTTCTTCTCCTTAGGATGGGGAACTTTCTTCTCCATTTCGAACCGAATTTCCCACTCGAGGACGGCCTCTGAGTCGACCTCCTCGTATTCGTTGTAGCACGGTACCACCAATTCGTCAGGGGAAATAATTTTCACTTCCAACCTAAGCAATTTTTCCATGAGCACTTGCTCCGATCCCTTGACCCTAACTCCCTGATCCACCAAAGTTTGAATTACCTCCTCCGGTGGCATCTGTAAAATTCCCCTCCAGATGGCGCGCTTTTTCTTGTCGGACAACATGGTGGTCATTTGTGCTTAATATTCCTCCTTTTTGAAAAACATGGAAACGAAAAATCACGAAATCGGTGTTCGAAAATGCACCGAAAATATTTTCAAAAATAAAACGGGAAATGTACCCCAAAAACACAAAATTCACATTCAAAAATTCAGGCAGCCATTTTGGACGCGAGTTAAGGGGGATGATGACGACACGCGAAAATTTTGTCGGTGACAACGCGAAAAAGATTTCGAATCTTTCACAAAAAGTATGATGCCGAAAAGATTCAAAATTGTGCCGGAAATCACGAGAAAGCACACTGCGAATAGTCACCCGGAGACACGGAACGCGAATTTGTTTTTGTCGAAAAATCAAATACGCACTTGATACGCTGTCAATTTTCCGGTTGCCGAATTTTTTTGAAGAATCAGAATTTTTACGAAAATTTAATTAATTTCAAAACCAGGTGACAATCCGAAAAAAGCATATCCTAAAAAGCACGAATTATCAATTTACCAATATCACTTCCGCTCCACGTGGTTGACGGCGACGCCGGTATCACGTGAAACACTCGAAGAAAATTTTCGCCGGCACTTCCGATGCAAGTGCACAACGATTTTCACGAAAATTTCACTAAAAATCTAGAAATCCTGCACTGAAAATAACCCAACACGGTATCCGGTCATTTTTCCGAATCCAGTTTCCCGAAAGACTTTATCCCGAATTTCGAAAATCCCGAATGCCTTTTTCCCGAACAAAAGCCTGAATCGTCAGTTCTGCTGCCTTTTTCCCGAACAAAAGCCTGAATCGTCAGTTCTGCTGCCTTTTTGACAGTTCCTGCCTGCAGCATTCAGCCAGTTCTGCAGGCCATTCACAATTTCTGTCAGCCAGTATTTATTTATTTAATTATAAATAAATCTCTTTCAACGAATTCATTTTATAACATTAGAGTTTTTTGTTGTTGTTAATTTTATTGGTTTGGGAACAGTTTTTAATGAAGGAGTTGAATTTAAATTTTGGGAATATTGTTTAGTGTATTAGAATTATCATTGCATTGCAACGTTAAATTTGAATATGAATTTAATACTTTTAGGGTAAGTCCGGGAGAGTTCGCCGTGTGGGAGAGATGGCCAATCGAAATAATTTATGGAATTTACCTGTAAATATTACTTACTCTAGGTTAGTCTGCTTCATTTTCGTGCCTCGACAAAAATAATATTAAAAAATCAGTGAATAACAATTCATAAGGAAAATTTTTATTTATTTTTTCATGTAGGGCTAAAAAATATCGAAAAACTCACGATTCTCATGGCTGGTAGTCTTATTTCTTAGAATAAAATGTATTTTCGCTTTTTGCTGAACTGGACGTGTCCCAGGCGTTGAAATAACCTCAAAATTGTAAACGCGTTTTATTTATTTATTTAAATATAATTAGGTGTGGCCATCTGTCCCTTAATGCAAGAAGAGATGGCCATGTCTTGTCGGTGTAAGATGGCCATATGCTTTTTAAGTTACGGCTGCCAAGAAGAAAAACTTTTTGTTTAAAAATGTATTTTTTATTGTAGATATTGCAGGGGACACTCTAATAAAGATTTTCAAGTGAAAATATTACTAAATTAGAGATTAGATTCAGTGCAATGTTTACTAATTTGGCTACATAAAAAGTGCACTTAATTCAATGACAAGTGTTCAGAATGAAGTCAAACGAAAAGAAAATTAATGTAAAGGATTTAAAAATAAATTAAAGTTAAAAACAAAAGATAAATTATGCATCGGCTATCTCTCTCGCACCCATTGCACATCTCTCCCAGCCATTCCGGAAGAGATGGTTAAATGTATTTTTTAGAAAAGGTAAATTTTAAGATTGTTGCTATAGAAATATTTTATTTTAGCCGTGTCTAGTAGTACAGACAATCTGTACGAGTAGCCCGTCTTAGCTACACTGGCTACTCGTACAGACAATAAATTTTACAGATTTTTTACGACAAAGGATTATTAATACAAAAGTAATCAATAATTTTCTGAATGAAAGATTTATAGATTTTTTAGGACAAAGGATTATTAATAGAAAAGTAATAAATAATTTTCTAAATAACAGATTTATATTGACGTATAGAAAATCTGTACGAGTAGCTCCCCTTAGTTACACTGGCTAGTCGTACAGACAATCTGTACGAGTAGCCGGCCTTAGCTACACTGGCTAGTCGTACAGATAACCTCTAAGCTTTGAAATAAATTTTACAGTTTTTTTATTACAAAGGATTATTAATACAAAAGTAATAAATAATTTTCTGAATACAAGATTTGCAGACTTTTTAGAACAAAGGATTATTAATAGAAAAATAATAAATAATTTTAAATACACAGGCAAAATAGGCTATTCGTACAGATTTTCTGTACTACTAGTCTATCCAGGCAAAATAGGCTATTCTTACAGATTTTTGGTACTACTAGACTATCCAGACAAAACAGTCTATTCGTACAGATTTGTACATATTTTTTTATTGTTATTATTATTTATTTATTAGTAATTTTCTGTACGACTAGCCAGTGTAGTTAAGGGCGGCTAATCGTACAGATTGTCTGTACGACTAGACACTCCATTTATTTTAATTATCGTTATTTCAAAGTAAAGTGTTCAATGTTTAATTACCAATACAAATTTAGACAACAGTCGCTTTTGTTTAGTTTTTACAATCGTTTTTACAAAGCACTTATCTCTCAATGAAAAAAAGAATTATAATTTTTTGATGGGTAGTTTTCGGGATGAAGGGTTTGTTATTTATTGTTGAGTTGGGTTTTTTTGTGAAGTCCAAAAAAAGACCAAAATTATGACGTGCTGGAATTGTTGATATATTTTTTTAGTTGCGGGAGGTACCAGCTGAATGTAAACCTAGCACCTCCATAAAAAAAAAATTTTTTCGTAAAATAAGTGAGTCTAAAATGTTTTATTGATGGACAAAAAAATTTTCAAAAAAAGATGAAAATACTAAGCTAGTAGTTATTTTGAAATTCGATTGTGGAGGTATTAGCTCAGTATTCTTTAAATTTTATACGGCAATAATGAAAAGGACTACAATGAAAAGGTCACTTATCTTAGCTTTACAATTGGAATATTGTAACGGCCACAAAATATATGTTTTCAGTTTAGTCTTATGTTCAACATTTTTACAAAAATACTAATTTTAAACAACAATAGTAATTAGACTTTTTACTTACGAGCAGCAGAATTGTACACTTTCAAGTTTGTTCCTTTTTGAAGATAATCTAAAGACAACTTACAAAAGTCCTGCAACACTAAAAATGTAATAATATTAATAACTATTTAGTATCTTTTAAAATAATCTAAGACTGTAAACAATTTTTAATTAATATTAGTTTTCCTGAAAATTTTCCAAGTGTTTTAGAAAAATACAAACACTTTTTCTGTAAAATAAGCTCTCTACAAGATAACTGCAAGAATTACGGAATATGGGAAATATTCATCTTTGCATTTGATTTGGTTTGGTTGGTTGTGGCCTTAAATCACTTTCGGTCTAACAGCCAGGAGTGTGTAAAATATGGAATTGTCCAGATCTGTAATAATTTGTGAAATATTCAGCCAATAATATTGTTAAAATTGTATTTCTTGATAATAGTTGGTCCAGTAGAGAGATCCAATAGAAAACCGGAAGAAGCAGCAACGCAGAAGCGAGGATGGGTTGAAAGCCATTTGAACTTTGTGTGGTGGTAGTTATGTAGAGTTCTGTTGTATTTTGATTGGATGGAACTATACAGCCACGAGTTAGGATTGTTGGAACGAGAATATAAGTCCAAGGAAGTATGGATTTTGAATGTTGGAGGCAAGATGTGTAGTTTGAAATCCAGAAAAAATTAGATAATTAAATTGAATAATTATATTAAGATTAGTGTAATTTAACTAAAATTTATCTCAAACTTCAGAGCTAAATATGGGGGATGAATCCCAATAGCAAGGTGCTATATAAATTTCTTACTGATCTTTATAATATTGATTTATCTTTGGAGTTTTGAAGATCATAATATAAACTATAAATCGCGCAGGGAAAGGAAACTTCAGTAACGAACTTGTATCTCAAGCAATACGCAGTCTCTTTGAAACAAAAACTTTCATATGTTTTTCAATAATTGTAAACAAGAAGTTTTCAACGTATCAACTGAAAGGGTATTCCAGACATCCACCGCTTTAAGCCGCCGAGTATGTGGTTGGGCATCTCATGCCCCACATTTACCTAAATTCTATTAATTCCTAAAATTACCACTATGGCGCTTTGGCACTTCGAGTACCTGGAAATATCGTAGTGTAAGAGGGGATGTTGGAGTGACGGTAGTGTTGAGCAAAATATCTTTCAAATTACGTAGACGCAAACGTCACTGCGGCATGTCATGCCAGCCACATACTCATACTGTACATTTTTATTAGACCCCTTTTTCTAATATAATACCACAAATTAACTTTATATACACCCAAGCTCATTAATGCTGTCCTTCCGATTGAATGATCTTTTGGAAAACCGCATCATTTCTACAATAATGTTACTAGTTCGTAACTAGCATAATGCATAATGCACCATAAACTAAAAACATTATTGTAGGAATGACACGGTTTTTAAAAAGGTAGTTCAACCGGAAGGACAGCATTAATGAGCTTGGAAGTAACATTTAGAGGCAATTTTAGAGTTAGGGCATGTCATGCCCACCACATGTAACAATTCTGCACCACATACTCGCCGGGTTAATACTAACAAAAAATATTTGTTTTACTACAATGAGCCGCACCGCGTAGTCAGGGGTATTTTTAGGAAGGTTCAAAACCCTCTTATAAAAACTAATCTGAACTTTTTCGACATTGTCAATGTATCTGGCACTCCAAAATGGAGCACGATAAAATAAAGTAATGGAAATAACACTAACAAAAAGTTTATTAACAGCTCCTCAAAAATGTAAAGTAAAACTGTTTATTAAGGGGACATTAGACAGTAGAACCTGTTGCTAGTCTTGCTCTGCTTATGGTCTTCCGCGATTCTGATGCAAAGAGAGGAGACTCGGTAAAAGTTATCCCCATATATAATACAGCCCCACAAAAAATTCGTGTGAACGAGAAATTAGAACACATTTTTCTTACGTATTTTGACCTCCTGAACATAAATTTTTGGTCTAGAGAAACTTTTATAAAACAAGTTTTTGTTACATTACAAAAAATAATTTTTTTATTGCAAAATATCAAAAATCGAAACTTCTTTGATCTTTCTGTCTTTGGAAATTAATTTTCAATGCTTTTTGGTGTGCTGAGCATGAATCAAATGAAATAAAAGCAATCCATGTGGTATTTTTGTTGTTATTTGTAGAAAGTCGATTATTTTTTTGCAATAACACGTTATTCAAATCCGATGATTGATCGGTCTGTTTATAACTCTTAACAAGTAAACAGTGTTTGACACTTTCGCCAAACTGCGATGTTTCTATTTATTTAATTTATTTTATTAAGCTGGAAAAGGTCAATGAATAGTTGACGAAACGTCGCACAATAAAGACGTTTGTCTTTTTAGACAATACGATGGATATGTTTAGTGTTTTATTTTCTGTTTTTTGTTAAACAAAGAACAGATCTTCAACCTGAACTACTTTGCTCCTACTGATCAACTATCTACTCAAAAATTATTAATTATCCTTGAATATTTTTTGGTATCCCAAGCACGAGTCAAATGTTATGAAAGTTATTCAAGTGGTATGTTAATTGTTATTTGCGAAAGATCGATTGATTATTACAAAAAAACCATTATATTCTAAACTAATTGTATTCTTTGCAATACTTACGTGTCATACGACGCTCTTTAAATGGTTATTTGGGTTTCAAGCACAAATCAAAAGTTGTAAGAGCAATACAAGTTGTATTTTTATTATTATTTGCAAAAACTTGGTTGTCTTTTTGCGGAATCAGTTAACACTTAAACAAATTAAATTTTTTGCGCAACCTATGAGTCAGACTACTCTTTTCCAATGTTTTTTGGTGTACCCAAAACAAATCATATGTTATAAAATAAATTCAAGTGGTATTTTTTTCATTATTTAAAAATAACAATAAATCGTAAACAAACTGTATTTTTGGCGCTACCTAGGAGTGAGACTTTGACCCGTCAATATCATGTGGCGTGATATATATAACCTAAAAAATTGCATAACCGCCTAACTTTGAGTTCTTTCAAACATCCTTTCCTTTGGTGTGATAACGCTGTCTTTTATTTTCAAATCATGACTGAATAGGATTTCGTTTCCCCACTCTTATCTCCGAAATTTTCCGGGAAGTAGTCAAAAGGAGCGTTCAGAAAATTTAATTTTAGTCCATCAGGCATCCTAATTGTTTATAATTTGTAATCATTATAGCAACTTAGTTCGTAGTTGGGACTCTTATTATTTCCCAAGAATTGAGTGACAACTTCTCGAAAACTCAGCCATGCAGTTTTTTCAACATTATTCATTGTAGTTATGAATTTTTCGTTCTTTAAAAGCTTTCGGATTTGTACCCCATCAAACATGCCTTTCTTAAGCTTAGCCTTTGAAAGAGACGGAAATTTTCGTTGTATATATTCAAAGCATGGATTTTTCTTATCCAAAGCCTCAACAAATTACTTCAGTAAGCCCAGTTTAATATGAAGTGGCGGCAGAATTGTATTTGATGTATAAATCAAAGGGTTGTCTATCACATTTTTGAAATCAGGCTCCAACCATACTCTTCTTTGCCATTCTTTTTTAAGATGGTGGTTACCCCTAACTCTACTGTCCCATTCGCTCATGAAACAAGAAAATTTCGTAAATCCAGATTGTTGTCCTAAAATAATGCCATTAATTTTCAAATCCCCACAAACTTTCCATTTACTTTTTTTGATAATTTAATTTTTCTAGAACGATTTCCATGTTCTTATAATTTTCATTTAGAACAGTTGAATGCGCTATAAGAATGGATGCATACACGTTTTTGTTGTGTAAGAGAACTGCCTTTATACTCACATTAGAGGAGTCTGTAAACAATTTCCAGTTCTCATTCTTGTAAATATTGAGCTTTAAGAAATTCATGAAACCTTTAACATCACTACAATAAACTAAAGATTCTTCTTTCTTTTAAAATTTTAGGATCCCTTGTCTACTCGTTCGATAAAACGAAACCTTCGTTTCCTTTTGGAGGATTCTTTTTATCAATATCGAAGGCGCAAATTCAGCTTTATTTCTCGGTAAATTAATATCTCGAACGAAATCGTTTAATTCTGCTTGTGAGAAAAGTTTGAGTCTTTTAGGATCACAGTTATCATCATAGTCTCTACAGTCTTCATCGCTGTTTTCGCCCTCTGCATAACTGTCATATTCTTTATATGCAGTTAAATGGATCTGAGGATTTTCTTCATCAACACTTACCTTTTTAGAATGTTCATCAGCTAGCACAGGGACAACAACTGAAGATACTTTAGGGTATTTAATTTCATGCTTTCTGAACCAACTCTGTTCGATAACCGTCATACAGAAATATCAGTCTTCTTTATTCTTTGGTTGACTCCATTTAACTGGTTGGTTTATGGAAATATTTGTTTGATTAATTTTCTGTCATCGCGTTAACATGCGCCTGCAGGCTTGACGTGATATACGAGTTACCCAGTTACAATGTTCCCCTAGAGGTTATTGACTCCCTGCACCATAGTTTGTATTTTCCTTGTTGACATACCCAACCTTCTTTTGATGCTTGTAGCTTTAGACTTTGCAACGGCCAAGTCATCTACCGTTGCAGAGCTGCGGTTGCCTGATGACAACGTCTCCGGGCTCGCTTTCTCGCCCTGACAAGACGCCGTTACTGTGAATTCGACTCCCTGCATCGTAAAACACTATTTACATGTGCCTGCCATGACAATATGAACGTTATTTACACGGATACTCTGTCAGTACGGATCTGTTGCCCACCGTCACTACGTTGAGTTGCCTTGGTAACAGGCACATACGAGAAACACTAACAAGGAAGTATTTACAACCTCGTGTCAGCGATAACATAATTTCAGATTCACATTAAAAAATGCTGCTGCCATATTAGAAATATAGTTATTCTTCTTGAAATAAGAATACTATATGGATGAATTTCCCATATTGCAGCGATGCGAGAGACTCGATTCTACCTAATTTCAAATGTTATTAACAGTTTTACGAATATCGTGTGCACATCAATCAGACGTATGGCTCAACCACAAATGTTATATGACAGTCTCTATGTATGACGTACATTATGGTCAATCTATCCAAAAATATCGCTGTAATTGACAATCATTTTCTTCAGGAGTACAATCGTCTGCCGATTCGCGCTGTTCACTCTTATTCTAACTTCTAGTGTTTTGAAAAAATATAATATTGTTACAATCTGCAGAGAAGCGATTATTTGAATACTTATTTTATAACAAAATGTGATGTAGAGTTTTAATCGCATGTCGATGACGTCTCCGGGCCCGCATACTCATTTTGTAAGACAGCAACCCTGAAGATCCGACTCCCTTCCTCACAGCACAAGACCTTTATTCAATATTCAGAATATTTAGGGGAGTTCCGGTGCTGTGTTGAGTACATTATAGCCTTTCCTTTTTATGTTGATTTTTCCATCATTGTTTTATTGTTTGTAGCTTTAGACTCTGTGATGGTCAAGTCAGACACAGAAATAGCCTCAACTCAAAGACATCCCCATTAGATACTCAATTTCAATTAGCATTAAAAGTTGAATGTATACTACTATTCCTGTGGTACACATAACTCTACATTCTTTTCATGTCATAGAAATTCTAAAAACACCCGGTATTTTGCAATTAGTATGAAGCATAGTTTGACTTCTACTAGAAAACGTGAAAAATGGCATTTGTTTAAAATTTAACGTTAATTCCAAAAAATAATCGATTTTTTGCAAATAACAACCAACATACAACTTGGATAACTTTCATAATATTGGATTCATGCTTGGAATACCTAACAATATTAAAAGAAAGTGGTTTGACTCCTTGGTAGTGCAAAAATATAAATTGTTTAAAATATAACGTTTTTTTACAAAAAACAATTGATTTTTTACAAATAACAACAAAAATACCACTTGGATTGCTTTTATATTATTTGCTACATGCTCACCACATTAAAAAACATTGAAAATGAATTTTCTGATTCTTGGGATCAAAAAAGTTTCGATTTTTGATATTTTGCAATTAAATTTTTTTTTTTGTAATTTAAAAAAAATCTGTATTATAAAAGTTTTTCGAGATCGAAAATTCGTGTTCAGAAGGTTATAATACGTAAGAAACATGCAGCCTTGTTTCTGTTTCAGACTACCTTTTATCTTGTCCGGCTGTATAATTATGCTTGTTAACAACTTCTATTATTTCATTATCATAAAGGAGTGGAGAATACTTCTTTTTATTCCGGTTGCCATCCCTTTGAAAGACCAAAAATTTTATTTGATTTGTATTGACTAGATCTAAATAAAAATAATAAAAAATATAAATATGAGGCATTCTTTGTCAACGGGACCCCCCTGCTCGCCAAAAACGGTTTATGTTTAAATTAACCAATATAAACTTAAAATGTAGTTGGAAATTATAGATGAGTAATTTCGATTATTGGAAGGCAGATAAAAAATTACAAGACGTAGTCTTATGAATTTTTTATTAATTCACTGCGTCGTAGCATCGTTTCGATGTCTGGTATGACATCCTCATCAGGCTGTGTTTATAAAAGACAATACACCAATTAAAAAACACTGTACACATTATCAAAAATATAAAA
>WNHD01025007.1:0-11405 GCA_011057455.1 Ganaspis sp. Gsp50
TAACTAATTAATGAACTAATATATTAACTAATAAATGTATTAATGCTTTAACTAATTAATGAATTAATGCTTTATGTAATTAATGAACCATTATTTAATTTATTAACTAATTAATACATTAATACTTAATTAAGTGATGAACTAATAGATTAACTAATTAATACATTAATGCTTTAATTAATTAATCAACTAATAGATCAACTAATTAATACATTAATGCTTTAATTAATTAATCAACTAATGAATAAATTAGTACATGAACTAATTAGTGAATTAACAGTTTAACTAATTAATAAATTAGTACGTGAACTAATTAGTGAATTAACAATTTAACTAATTAATAAAAATCAAATGAACGAATTAAAAATTGTTAATTTTTATTGCAGTGAATTGACGGACGTACAATGCGCAGCAACTCGAAGCAACACAATTTGTATGCTTTCTGTTCCGGCTACGATGACATGCCACGATGTTCTTACATTCACAGCAGCTTGTCATCAAAATATCTCAAAATATCCAGCACTTCAGAATTTTAAGAGACGATAATCCTGATCAATACATGGCTCTAATTACTTTTAGAAATTCGGTGAGACTAAAAAGGAAGTGGCTTTCGATCCACTGCATTTTTTTGTTTTAATAACAAAAAAACTAATAACTTAAAATTATAATAAATTTGTTTTAATAACAAACGTAATAACTTAAAATTATAATAAATTTGTTTTAATAACAAACGTAATAATTTAAAATCATAATAAATTTTTTTAATAACAAACGTAATAACTCAAAATTATAATAAATTTGTTTTAATAACAAACGTAATAACTTAAAATTACAATAATTAAAAATACATATATACAACGCTAAATAATATCCAATAATTAAATGTTTATTTACATAATTTACAATAACAATACATTCTTACATTAACAAAAATTGAATTATTTTTCAGGCCGCCGCCAGTGAATTTTACGAAACATTTAATGGAGCACCGTACAATTCCTTGGAACCGGACGCAGTCTGTCACCTGGTTTTTGTATCAAAAGTCGAAGTCGGAGGAGACGGGATGCCAATCGCGGGTCATACGGAGCTCCCTTCGTGTCCCGTTTGTCTAGAACGAATGGACGAAAGCGTCGACGGAATTTTGACCGTTCTTTGCAATCACACATTCCACGCGAGCTGTTTAGTCAAATGGGGAGACACTTCTTGTCCCATTTGTCGATACGCACAAACCCCGGAACCTTTGGCCGACAGCCACTGCATGGAATGCGGTAATCAAATCACAATTCCCAAAAATCCACTCCAATTGCCCACAAAAAATGATTTCAATTTCCCTTCAATTTCAAAATTCTATTTTTCACTCTAAAAATAAATAATTATTCATTCTTATAATTCTATAAGAATTGTCTTTTTATTTTATATTTTATATTGTATTTTACTTTTTTACTTTTTATGTTTACTTTTATTCTTACTTTTTATTCTTACTTTATATTTTTACTTTATATTCTTACTTTATATTTTTACTTTTATTCTTACTTTATATTTTTACTTTTATTCTTACTTTATATTTTTACTTTATATTCTTACTTTTATTTTTACTTTTATTCTTACTTTATATTTTTACTTTCTATTTCCTTCCAAATTCCTGATTTTCACTCTTTCGATTTTCAGTTCCAGGCACCTCGAACGACGGATTGTGGATTTGTTTGATTTGCGGACACATTGGCTGCTCGCGGTACACGAAAGGACACGCCTTTGAACATTATCAGGACACACATCACTGCTACGCGATGCAGCTTGGAAATAATCGCGTCTGGGACTACGTGGCCGATACTTTTGTCCATCGGCTTCTTCAAGATAAGGATGGAAAAATGGTCGAAGGACACGAGCCCTCCAAAGTCGAGGGCGCCTCCATGGACGAAAAAGTCGACTCCGTTCAATTAGAATTCACCTATTTGTTAACATCTCAACTAGAAACGCAGCGCCAGTTTTTCGAGGACCGACTCAATCGCATCGAGCAGCGAACTATCGCTGAAACTAACGAATTGAGAGACAAATTGACTCAGGTCATTGACGAAAACAATGAAATGAAGGTCCGTTTCTTTGGCCATTTTTTATCCGTTTTGTTTTTTTGTCTCCACTTTTTTATTTTCATCCGCGTTTTGATTATCTTTGTTCGCTCTTTTATTATTTTTGTCCGCTCTTTTATTATTTTTCTCCGCTCTTTCATTATTTTTGTCCGCTCTTATTATTTTTCTCTCTTTTTATTTTCGTATCTCTTTATTTTTGTCTCTTTTTATTTTTGTCCGCTCTTTATTTTAATCCACTACCAAACGTCTTTTTTCTTTGCAGAAAAAAGTGTCCTCGCTGAATAAAGAGAAGCAAGCCCTGGAGAAGAAAATACAAATCGTGAGTCAGAAGTTGGAGAAGTCTCAGTCGGAACTTTCGGAGGAAAAAGCGTTGCGGAAGTCGCTTGAGTTGAATCAGACTTCCTGGCAGATTAAGCACAAACAAATTCAGGAGGAATTGACGCAGTATAAAACAGCAAAAGAGGCGGAACTTGTCGATTTGAAGGAGCAATTGCGGGACGTAATGTTTTTCCTGGAAGCGCAAAAGCAAATTGAAAATTCAGCAGATCGGGAGGAAATAGCCGAGGGACGAATTCTCATCGGTTCCGAGGCCAACACGTCGAAAAGTAGTTCTAGAGGGTCTAAAAGACACTCGAAACGCGGATAATTATTGTAGGCTTTAAATCTAAATTTCGAGAAATTTTTTTTGAGGTAAAAAGAAGTTTTTCGTTTGTTTTTGAATATAAGTCGAGGAAGGTAAATAGGTGATAAAGTTGTAACTAGAAAAATACGAAAATTTATAATTAAGGGTAAATTAGTATTTAATTTGAATGGAGTTTAATTTGCGTGAATAAAATAATTTTATGTACAGTAATTGAAGGGAATGAAATCATTTTTGTAAAGAAAATAATTTGGGTGAATGAGAAATTGGGGGAAGTAAGGAATTGAAGTGAATACTAAATTGAAATAAGGAATTGAAGTGAATACAAAATTGAAGTGAATATGAAATAAATAAAAAATTGAAGTAAATACAAAAATTAAAGTAAATAAAAGAATTTAATTAAAATAATTGTAAAAACTTTCGAAAGAACAAAACCTAAAAAACAATTTAGAAAAAAGCGGATCTTTTAAATTTATGTTTCCTTCATTAAATCATTTCGTTCTTTTCCGTTTTGATTTGAATCGTCTTTCTTCTGTTTTATCGAGCTTGCACTAATGTTTACAATTTGTCATTTCAGCCGTAAATTTCCAAATATTTGACAAAAGCTGTTTTTTAAGAAAAATATGACCCATCAGGAAGAAGATGAAGAGACGGATGAAAGTACAGAAGAATCGAGTACAGAAGAAGAGGAAACGACAGAAACAGAAAGTGCCCCATCTGTTGAAAAAGCCAAATTTTTAGATAAATTCTCCTATCAGCGAATTCCTCTAAAATGCCTCAAAGTTTCGTTTATTACAATTAACAGTCTTATTTTTGTAAGTTAATTTTAATTTATTCAAGCGATTAAAATTGTCGATAGATTTTTTATTTATTTAAACGAAGAAAATTGGTGGTAGAATTTTAATTTATTCAAATAATAATAAAAAAATAATAATAATAAATATAAATAATAATAATAATAAGAAATATAAATAATAATAATAAGAAGAAATATAAATAATAATAATAAGAAGAAATATAAATAATAATAATAATAAATAATAAGTAAAACTGTTGATCAAATTTTTATTTACTTACTTTAATTAGCAACAGTTTTTGGATTAAATGAATCTAAATTTGGCTTAATTTTAATTTAATTTATTCAATAATTTAAATTTGAATATTCAATAATTTAGTTATTTCATTTAAATAATTTTTTTTTTGAATAATTTTAATTATTACACAGTTAACAGGAATCGTAACTTTTCCTCTTTGTATCTGGATGTTAATTGACATAAAATTATTTCTTGGACAACAAATTTATATGACAATTCTCCTTCTGGTAACGATGTTTGGTTCTGTAGTGTCCTTTTTAGGATTATTTGCCTTCGTTAAGAAAAGAAAAGGTATTTTAATGATCGTAAGTGTCAATAAATCGTCTTTCAATTATTTCGTAAAAACTTCAAGAAACTTAAAAATTATAATTGTTATCCTTAATATAATTAATTATAATTACAATTATTAATGATAATGATAATAATAATTAATAATAATAATAATTAATAATAATAATAACAATAATAAATCATGTTTGTTGCTTTTTTCAAAAGAAAAGGTATTAGAATCAATTTCTTCAACACAGAATCCATTTTTTAGCTCCACAAACGCGTTTTAGCGAGCGTATAATTTGCTAGTAATAATAATAAATACTAATAATTATAAATAATAATAAATAATAATAATAATTCTTTCAATTTGAGTCAAATCTATTCTTTTCTCTTCTTTTCACATTGTCATAAAATAAATTTCTTCCATTTTTCTCGATTTCTTTTCACTCACTCTCTTTTTTTAAATTTTCTTTCTAAATTTCGATTTTAGTTTTAACGCAAATTATTTCTTTTAACGCTATAATTTTTTAATTTCTATAATTCTAGAAAATTCTTCTAATTTTTCTATAATCCTAAAAAATCGATTTTTCTGAGGTACTTTTTTTGTTCATAAAAATTTGTGTTTAAATTAGTAAATTTTGTTTTTGTTAATTGAAATTTGCAAATTAGTTTTCTTTTTACGAATAGTCTGAAATATTTAAATTTTCAGTACGTAGTCCTGTATATTATAGCCTTGTGCGTTATATTTATTGCCGCAATCACGAGCTTTACGTTTTTCGACAATTTGGTGCAAAGAATTCGAGAGGACATGCAAAATTCTATCGAAAAATACCATTATCTCGACTGGGCAACGGAAACTTGGGACAATACGCAGCGATACGTAAAATATTCCGATAAATTTAAAAATTGTTAATCTTAAAGATTTTCTCTTTTTTATTCTAAAGATTTTTCACTTTTTTATTCTAAAGATTTTTCTCTCTTTAATTCTGAAGATTTTCTTCTCCTTAATCCCAAAGAATTTCTTTTTAATTCCAGATTTTCTTCTTTTTAATTCCAAAGATTTTTCTCTTTTTCCAAAGATTTTTATCTTATTTCTCGAGACTTTTCTCTTTATTTCTAGAGATTTTTCTCTTCCAAAGTTTTGTTTCTCTTTAATTTCAAAGATTTTTATTTTCAAAACGCAGTTAAAATGTTGCGGAATAAAATCCTACGAAGACTGGGAGGAGCGAGAAAAAGCAATTCCCAGAAGTTGCTGTGCCGTAAAAATGGAAGAGGTACATTGAAGTCTACAAAAACAAATGAATTTTTTCACTTAATTTTGTATTTTTTAAGTGTATAAAAATGACAGAAGAGGTAGTTTATAAATCCGGATGCTTTAGGAGCGCAGTTTTGCTACTGAAATCGCAAGTTAATAAAGTCTCTGTGATAACTTTGTTTCTTTCCATAACAATCGTAAGTTTCCGATTTTATCGTTTAAATTATCTTAACTATGTTTTTAACTACCCAAACTCTATTTTTGATCTTTAAAAACATTTCTGATCATTAAAAACATTTCTGATCATTAAAGACATTTCTGATCATTAAAAACATTTCTGATCATTAAAGACATTTCTGATCATTAAAAACATTTCTGATAATTGAAAACATTTCCGATCATTAAAACCATTTCTGATAATTTAAGAGCGCTTTCGACAATTTAAATCGTTTAAAAAACATTTACAAATTTCAACTAATTTAAATTAAAATTCCATTCCTTATAAAAACAAATATACACAAAACTTTCACAACTTGGTTGTGTAAAATTTCCCTTTTTTCAGGGAGGATGTATCTTTATCGCAATTGGAGTTTGTAGAAAGCTGAAAACCTACTAATTAAAATTCCTCTGACTACAAAGAAGCTGGCAAATCGCGTAAAACACTTTTTATTACATAAATTACAAACATTCGCAAGTAAAATCCAAAACACTTTTTTTCTCTCTCGATTTAAATTACTAGAATCAAACTAATTAATACCTGCTTAAAAATTGCGTAAAATACTATTTCGCTTTATGTACATCTTAAAAGAAAGGATTAACTAGTATCACAAATTATTGAGAAGTTGAGGCAACATTCTTCTCTGAGATTATCGCCGTTTTCTTCTTCTTGGTTCTTTTTTTCTTTTTTCCTGTCTTGTTCTGTACAGTCTGCACTGCTGGCATTTTTTTCTTCATTACAGGCAATGTGTAATTATTTTTAATCAATTTACACCACCAAGCTTTTGGACGAGAGTGGAAGAAAAATTGGAATCTCTTTAACGTTTCTTCGCGCAATTTCCAGCTTGGTTTCCAGAGAAGCAGGCTTTTTGCCACTTTTGGCAAGAAGATGTTAAATTTCGTGAAAATTAATAAAGCTGACGCAACTCCTTCAAGATGATCCGCGGAGCCTGTAACACAATTTTAATTAGATTAAAATTAACATTAATTCGTTTTGTAAATTATTTAACAATATTTGTATTTAAAATTACTTAACAATAATTGTATTTAAAATTATTTAACAATATTTGTATTTAAAATTATTTAACAATATTTGTATTTAGAATTATTTAACAATATTTTTATTTAAAATTATTTAACAAAATTTTTATTTAAAATTATTTAACAATTTTTAATAATTTTCAAAATTACCTTCGCCTGAATTTAACAAGTCGCACAATTGTTCGATAAGTTGATTAATATGTCCTGTTTTATCGTGTTCAGGAAAAGATCGCATCAGATTGCCTGTAAGAAGGTCAGAAAAATAAAAAGAAGATTCCTTAGGGAGGAAGGAAAATGAAATAATTAGACAAAAATATAAATAAATAAAAGGAATGAATAGCATGGAAAAAAACGTACCAAGTAAATTGAATGCATCATAAGGAGATGGATGTCTTCTCGAGACGATTAACTGTTTTAAACCAAATTCTCCTTGAATAATGTTTTTGTAAGTCCAGTCACACCCCATTCTTTTGGCAAGCAAAATTATTGCAGTGTCGATACTCGTCTCGTGTTTTTCTAAAAAAGAAACAAAGATAATTATATTTACAATTCTAACTATTCTCATTTACTTTATGTATATTATAAATTGAAAATAAAAAGTTAAAATAATTTTTAAAGAGTTGGGCAGAACAAAAAAGAAAGAAAGAAAGATAGAAAGAAAAAAAGAAAGAAAGATAGAAAGAAAGAAANNAAAAAAGAAAAAAAAGAAGGAAAGAAACAAAAATCAAGTAAAAGAACAATTTTGGTAGATAATAATAGAACGTACTTTCCAAAGCAGTCAAAAATTCAATGGCGAGTTTTTCAGGAAAGTATTCAGCTCTCGGATATTTGTAATAACTAGAAAGAAGATTCTTCAGGGCCATATTTTCTTCTGATAAATACATAATGAAAACCATACACTTTGGTAAAATTTCTGCAAAATAAACATCAAGTCAATATTCAGCAATCTGAATTAATAGTTTAGAATTAATAGTCTTGAATAAAAATAATTTAAAATAAGATTATCGTATACAAATAGTTTAAAAACAATTACGTTTGATTTTACAAAGACATTATTAAATTTAAGAAAATTTAGAAACAATTTCCTTTGATTTTAAAAAATACTTTTACATATTTAAATTTAAAAATTTTAAAAAACGTTTGACATATTCACCAAGATTAGAATCACAAATCGGCAAAACTTCAGCCCAACAGGTAAGAACGACAAAAATGCATTTCATTGCATTGAATCGTAAACAATAAAGAGCATCGACGATAAATAATCTGGCTCTTTCCCTATCTTTTTTCAATCGGGCCAAAACCGTGTAAATTCGAGACATACCTTCGACCACGCATTTCTGAAATTTAAGAAATAAGTATTAAAATGTACAGAAAATGATAACAAATGTATTAAAAACAAATAATACTAATAATAATACAAAAAACAAATAATACAAAAAACAAATAATACTAATAATAATACAAAAAACAAATAATACAAAAAACAAATAATACTAATAATAATAAATAAAAATACTATATAAATAAATAAATAATAAAGTCGGTAGTGATGAAAAAACTACACATGAGAATATTAAAATGAATTTTGTGTATAAAATTAAGTATCATAATCGGGAAAATGTAAAATCAATAAAATAAAAATAAGCGAACAATAAATACAATAAATAATAAATTAAATAAACAATAAATACAATATAAAATAAATAAATTAAATAAACAATAAATACAAAATAAATAAAGATGCAAACCTGAGGTGCATATTTGAGTCTGAAAAGCATGAAATTAATGCCGGAAAAGATTAAATGAAAAATTTCGGGCATTGGTTTCTCTAAGGCGGAAATTAGCGTGACAATTTTTTGCTGAGTTCTCGTCATCATTGGAGCAGGTGGTGTGTTACTTTTGTCCAAAGGCGATTCGTCAAAGCACTTTTCTTTAAGAAAATTCACTATACATCTGCAAAATAATTCATAAATTAATATATCTTTCAATTAATTCAAACATCTGCAAACTAATTCATAAATTAATAATTTTCAATTAAGAAGATTTTGAATTTAAATCAAATTTTGTGAACTTAAATCCAAGTTTACAAGCTTAAATAAAAATTTACAAACATAAATATAAATTTACAAATTTTAAATTCGATTTTTAAATCGAAATTTACAAATTGAAATATAAACAAGATGAAATCGAAATTTACAAATTGAAATATAAACAAGATGAAATCAAAATTTACAAATTAAAATATAAACAAGATGAAATCGAAATTTACAAATTGAAATATAAATTCACAAGTTTAAATCTAAGTTTACTTTTTCTTTAAGAAAACTATTTTCTAACTACCTATTTCATTTTTGAAAGCGAAATCCACAAGTTCTAAGAAATCGATTTTAAAAGAACTTACAAATAAAAAACATCGTTTATAAATAAGCAACGATTTAAAATTTATTTTTAAATAATATACGAACTTGGCTGCTGTTGAATCATCGCTCATTTCCGAAATTTTCGAAACCACATCGAAATGTAATTCACTCGTCCAAGATTCGCTGTCCACTAATTTATGCAATTCCCTCAAAACATTTTGCTCTGAAAAAGAACATTTTCACATTAAAATTCTTATCAATTTTATTACTTTAATTTCATTCCTACTTATTGTATTTCACAAAACAAATTCTCAATTTTATTACTTTAATTTGATTTCTACTTATTGCATTTCACAAAACAAATTCTCAATTTTATTAATTTAATTTGATTCCTACTTATTGCATTTCACAAAACAAATTCTCAATTTTATTACTTTAATTTGATTTCTACTTATTGCATTTCACAAAACAAATTCTCAATTTTATTACTTTATTTAAAAATATACTTTTGTAATGAAAATGGACAATTGTTTTCAAACAATAATAAAATAATAATTGTTAATCATTAATAATTGTTAATAATTGTTACGTAAAATAATATCTTAGGACAAATCTGAATTTTTAAAAATAGAAGAACAAAAATTTCGTTCATTTTGAATACGTTCTTTTCAAATTCGTTCATTTTGAATTCGTTCATTTTGAATTCGTTCATTTTGAATTCGTTCATTCTAAATTCGTTCATTTTGAATTCGTCCATTCTAAATTCGTTCATTTTGAATTCGTCTATTCTAAATTCGTTCATTTCGAATTCGTTCATTATAAATTCATTCTTTTTAAATTCATTCTTTTTAAATTCCTTCATTCTAAATTCGTCCATTCTAAATTCGTTTACAACTTTATTAGCACCATTTTCAGCTTACCCAAACTTTTCTGCGTATTTATCATAAAATCGTTCCATTCCTTTTTCACCTGCCTGGTATTCAAGTAATCGTACATTGGACTCGTTGGGTCCAAATTAAGATCCGAAAAATCATTCGGCAATTTTCTCTGAAATGATTTGTCGCCCTTTTCCTCAAGATTTTCTTCTTTAGAACGAATTGTCATATTTTTCTTTGCTTCTTTTAAAACCGCCACCGCATACTTCCAATGATGATTTTCCACTTCAGTCCCACAGTTCCCTTCCACAGCAACATTCGAAATTGACGCTTTTTCCAAATCATTTCTAAAACTCCCACGCACACACAAAGGCAAATCTTCATTTTCACAAAAATCTTTTTCTTCCACCGAAGAAACTTTTCTCCTTTTCCCCAAATCCACATTCCTGTTCCACAAATTCTCGCCCGAATTTTTCTTCTGCAAACTTTCGCTCAATTTCTTCTTCTGCGAATTTTCGTTTGAATCCTTCTCCGAATTTTCGTACGAATTTTTCTTGTGCGAATTTCCGTTCGAATTTTTCTTCTCCGAATTTTCGTACGAATTCTTCTCCGAATTTTCGTCCCAATTTCTCGTTCTCAAATCCTCCTCATTTTTAATCTCCGTTGATTCTAAATTTTCCAAAGGTTTTGGATACTTTCGCGGCCTGCCTTTTTTCCTGAGAACCGGAACTTCCGGCGATTTTGTGTCGCGTTCCTTTTGCGACAAAGTGCTCAAAACGCTTGCAGATTGTTCTGTAATTTCGTAGTTGATTTGTGCAATTCTTGGCGATTTTGACGCAGATCTTAGCGATTTTCTAATTGGCGATTCCGGGAAAATTTCCTCCCTTTTGGGAGTGTGGGCAATTCTTCGTTTCTTGCTCACGGGAAAATTGGAATCGTCATCGACTTCTGCTTTCAAAGGGGGCGTTTTTTCCTCTACTTTTTTAACATTTGAAATTACTGTCGTGTCCCTGGAACGCTTTTTCATAGTTCTCATTTTTGACAGAAGATTTAGTCTGGTACTTTTCCTGGGATTTGTATTCGTGACTTTATTCGTAACTTTGTTTGTATTTGAAATATTTGTCAGTTCCTCTGCTTTTTTCCTTCTTCCTCTTTTCTTGGGACTAACAATTCTCAGAAGAGGATCGAAGGATCTTTTCCCGTGAATGGAATTTTTTGGAATATTTGCAATGTCTGAATTCGAGACGAAAATGTTCATATCTTCGGGGTTTTCTTCCGTTTTGTAAAGGGGAGCATTTTCTTTAAAATCAGGGGCTGTTTCGAATTCGCTATTGTTCTCTAATTCGCTATTGTTCTCGGATTCGCTATCAATTTCGAGTTTTGTATCATTTTCAAATTGGCTAGTTTCGTTGTCAATTTCCATTTCGTTGGAATTTTGCATTTCGTTTTCGAATTCAGCATTTTCGATGGCATTTTCAATTTTGATGGCATTTTCAATTTTAATTTCATTTTCGTTTTCATTTTCGTTTTCATTTTCGTTTTCATTTACGTTTTCATTATCATT
>WNHD01025019.1:0-11600 GCA_011057455.1 Ganaspis sp. Gsp50
CCATGGGTAAAGTAAGATGAGGTACCCTATGGAGCAAGACGGGGTACTACTATAAAAATACATAAAATTTTAGAAAATTTTTATTTTTTTGTGAAATAAATAAATGATAAATTAAAGAAAAGTTTAGAAGGAAAAAACAAGATTAAAATTTCGAAACCTTTCTAAAAGTTAGACTTTTACAATTTTATGAATTTAGGTTAGGGATTTCAAGATTTTTTTAAAAAGAAGATCGTAATCAGTATCAAAATGTCGTTTTTTAAAGTAGTTTTATTTAAAAAGCTAAAACCCACTTGCACTTTTTTAATATAATTATTTTTACAGATTATATTGCCCATGTAAAATCATTATGACTTTATTACAAAAAAAATAAAGTTAACCCCTTAACAGTCGGTGACACACATATGGGCAAACAAAAGTCGTGCCACTTCTGCTTCATGACACACATATGGGCATCTTAAAAATAAGCACCTAAACAAAGAACAAAAATTAATGTCACAACGTATTCTAAGGTTATTGGGGTCACTGAAACCGAATTTGAAGTCGAAATTTAAAAATTCAAAATGGCGGATCCAAAACTAATAGTACTTTGTACTATTAAGAATCTTCCTATTGATGTTTTCAATAAAGTTTAATACATTTATAAAATAGTCGAAATTTGACTTTTATTAACATTTTGAAAGTGCCATTTTCAATTTTTCAATGTCAACTTAGAATATGAATTCAGCTACTCCAAAAACCCACAAGTAAGCATTATTAACCAAATCTGTCGTTTTTTTAAAATTTCAGTCGACATGTTGGATCCCCCATTTTGGATCCACCATTTTGAATTTTTAAATTTTGACTTCAGATTTGAATTCAGAGACCTAAAAAGCATTAAATAAAACACTTAACAAAAAAAAAATGTTTTGAAACATTTTTGGCTCAAAAAGGATATTATAGCTGGGGTGCTAAAGGGTTAATCAACTGAGATTTAAAATGAATTTATGAAGGTCTCTAAAAATTATAGCATATACGCAGTCCCGCATTCAGAATTCTGAAAATTTAGATTGAATGGTAGAAAATACATTTCTATTCATTACTACGACAATTTCTTTTCTGAATCAAATCACTTAATTTGGATTGACAAAAGGTACCAAATAGCGTTTAAGGAATTTTTGAAAATTTATTGATTTCCGAGAAAAGACGGTACACCCCATCTTACCCCACCCCCCATCTTGCCACACCTATCTTATTTTGTAAGAATTTAAATTACTTTTGAAATAATAAAAGTATTTAAAAATAATAAATTTTTTATTTATGTAAAATATAAATTATTCAGGATCATTATTTTTAATTTTAAAACCATTTAAAGTCTTTTGAATTGTTTTTAATTATTTTGAAATATTTTAAAGTATTTTCAAATATTTTAAAGTAATTTTCAGTATATTTTAATATTTTGAAGTATTTTTAAATATTTCGGAGTATTTTCAAGTAGTCTGAATTATTATGATATACTTTTAAGATATTTGAAAAAGAGTAGTTTAAAAACTATTTACACTTTAATTCATACTTGAAATACTAATATTTTTAAATTCTTTTAAATACCTATTTTGAATTCGTTTAAAGTATTTTAATGTAATATAAAGGATTCTGAAGTATATTTTAAACTATTTTAAAGTAGTTTTAAGTATATTCAAATATTTTGAATTATTTTTTAATATTTTATAGTAATTTGAAGTAGTTTGAAATATTTTAAAGCAGTTTTAAATAATTTGAAATATTTTAAAGATATATGAAGTACTATTAATTATTTTGAAGAATTTTGAAGTAGTCTGAAAAATTATAATATTTTTAAAATATCTTAAAAAATTAATATTTCAAAATCTGTTTTTCCTTTTTCAATATTTAAAATACTAATATTTTTCAATGCTTTAAATTATTTTGAAGTCTTTTAAAGTATTTTAAAATATGTTAAAGTTTGTTAAAGTATTTTAAAGTAATATATAATGGATTTTTAAATATTGAAAAATATTTTTCTGTGTTTTTAATATTTTAGAACATTTTTTTAATATTTTAAGGTATTTTGAAGTAGTCTGAAGTTTTTTAAAGTAGTTTCAAGTATTTAGAAATATATTAAAGAGATTTTAAGTATTTTGAAGTAATATAATGAATTTTTAAATATATTTTGTACATAAGTGATTTTAAGTATATTTAAATATTTTGAAGTATTTTTAATTGCCTTTAAATAATTATAAGTATTTTTTAGTATTTTGAAATATTTTAATGAAATGAATTTTTTTTTAAATATTTGAAAATATTTTAATATAATTATTGTAAAGTATTAGAAAGTATTAGGAAATATTTTCAAGAATTTTTAATATTTTGAAGTATTTTGAAGTATTTTGAAGTAGTCTGACTTATTTTAAAGGAGTTTTAAGTTTTATTAAATATTTTGAAGAATTTTGAAGAAGTGTATTATAGTAGTGTAAAAACTTTTAGAATATTTTAAAAAATTGATATTTAAAAATCTGTTTAGGGATCATCCATAAAGAACTTTGCACAAATTTAAACGTATTTGGACCCCTGCCCTCTCCTATGTTGCATTTTTTGCATTGTAGAAATTAAAATTTAACAGGATGTTGTATTTTACTGACCCCCATCTCCTCCCTAGAGCGCGTTATCTATGAACGACCCTTTATACTTTATTTAATAATTAAAATACTTTTTATTAAATATTTTGAAATATTTTGAATCCTCTTAAAGTATTTTAAAGTACCGTCACCCGGGGCTATTGTTCTCAGAAAAATGCTACTTTCTTACTCAACTCTTTACTAAAATTCAGATTTATAAACGAATTAAAATTAAAGATTAAAGAATTTAAAAAAATAAAAGTTACTATGGAATTACGATGTCAACATCCTTCTGAAGATTTTCAATAAGTTAGATAAGAAACAAAATTTTTTTTGTCGAAGTTATAAAATTTCAAAGTCATGGGACAAGTCAAGCACAGGATTATTATATAATAGTCCTGTGCTTGGGGCTATTGTTCCCAGCAAAATTTGTTTATTTATGAAATTAGTTTAAGACATTTTTTCATCGTTTTAATTGCATGAAATCTGTTCTGTAGGAAGTCCAGAGCACAATTGAAAAAAAGAATGATTAAAAAAGATTATTTTTGTAGGGATTATTGAACGTTTTTGAAAGTAAAACACAGAAATTTTATTGAAATCCAAATTAACTCGAAAAATAACATTATTTTAAAATTATAAATTGATTGAAATATATATATCCAGCACCCCTTGTGCGATGAGTATTAACAGTTTTAATAATATATTTGAAACTATTTATTCAAAATTCAATATTATTTTAAAATTACACATTGATTAACAAATAACCATCATTTAATGGCAGCTACATTTTTGAGGTTATGTTGCACTTCTCATAAACCAATAATTTACTTATTTTTAGTTTCTAGACACAAAAGCCTGTTAAAAATGTTTAAAAAAGATGAACTATAATACACTTATTTACATATTAGGACACAAATTTTTGAAAAATAATTGATTTTAAATAATTTTCAGTAATGGGAACAATAGCCCCTGGAAATCCCATTCGTTAGTATTTTACACTTTTTTACCAAGTTAAAGTCCACAACGTTTTTAATTAACGATTTAAACTAAAAATATTTTTCTATTTATTTATTCTTTCTAATTCTTATCTCAAAAGATTTTTTGAAATATATTTTATTTAAAATTTTTTTTTTAAATATTGTAGGCAATAATTTTTATAATATTTTGCTTGGTGACATTAATTTTTCTTTATCGTTGACAAAACTTTGCGGATTTCAACTAGGTATTTTTTTTGAAAAAATACTCAATAAAAAAGTTAGGTTAGTAACTTTATGAATTTTTTTCTGTTTTCTGACAAAGAATTTAATAAAAACATTTATTGACATCTATTCACGAGATATCAAACCAAGTGTTTTTAGAATATTGGGAAGTATTTTGAAATACTTAAAAGTAATTTACGTATTTTTAAATATTTTGAATAATTTTTTAGTATTTTGAAGAATTTATTAGTATTTTGAAGAATTTATTTTTTATTTGATTCCTCCGTGTATGCCCATTTTAGTTCGAAGTAAATTGAAGTAATCTGTAGTATTTTAGAGTATTTTTAAGTTCTTTGAAAAAATTTGTAATATTTCTAAATTTTTTAAAGAAAGTTTGAGTATTTGTAAATGTTTTGAAGTATTTAAATTTTTTTTCTTTTAAAAAAATTATAACTAAAGCTTAATAAACATCATAAAGTATAGAAAATGAATAAACCTAAATTTCCATATGGTATAAATCAAAATTCCATGAAATTTTCATAATGCGATGAGGAATAATAAAATTCCATTAAAATTCCAGATTGTCTAGAGTTGTAGAAATCCTGGATGCAGGGCAGTATGTATTTTCGCACTGAGATGTGTAAAGTTTGGTCTCGTGTGTAGACTCTGTGCATTAGTGACGCGGCATATTTTTCCGAGGATGGTGGTTAAGGATGGATGTTTCGATGTTTACTAAACAATCGATAAAGGCTAGAGATGAAATGCATGAGTTATAATAATCTTCGATATCAACGGTGGCGATGTCGAGGAACGGAAGAACGGTCGTCCTGTCACAAAGGCATGCGCCACCCACCTCGCTCTGGACGCTCACATCGTTAATCAACTGAAGCGGGACCCTAACTTTCAAGGTACCGATCCACAGGTACAACTTCACCTCCTTCGTCTCGATCCGACGTTTCTCGTTCAACCAAGTTTCGTCGAGGACGAAGCTGCAAGCATCTTGGGAAACGTGAATTCCTCTCATAGTACTTCCAACACGCTGTCAGTGATCCTAATGCCATTTGTAATGGACTCTTTCTTAAAACAGCCTCAAAGAAACGCTCCTTACACAACCACATACTGTTTGCTACAGATTAGAATCGTTTCAATCCACTACATTCCATAGAATCAAATTTATCATCCTTATGTATCCTTCTTATATATTTATATGCATTGAATGTTCACACAGAAGAATGTAATTTTGAAAATTCTACCAATTTTTGCATGTCCAAAATCCGTATATATGTACGAAAATTGTTGGTGTCTATCCGACAAATAATACACACACAATTTCATGAAGATTAATTTCACGCCAGGCAATTTCGAGGTTTAATTTTACATGCTAGGATCTTTAACACCTGAGCTATTAATTAACCGTGAGATGTCGAAGCGTCGATGTTAACTTCTAATTTCATTGTTTTCTAATTCTCCAAAGTTGAAGGTTCAAAACTCGTTAAGAGGTTCGGCGAGACTTTGAATGCGAAGATTCGGTTGAAGGCGTCGATCGCGTGGTGCGATTAAGTTCATTAAAAACCAATTTAGCGCCCAACTGCTGTAGATTGCAAGATTTCTCGGGTTTTTTCATATATAGATGTATACATAAGTAGCAACATGCAACGCTTCAAGGAATATTGGTCACACTTTCTTTTTCCCTCGGGAAGCAATAATCTCGCTCTTCTTAGTGGCCCTCAATGGCTGCTGATTATCGAGCCACGTCATGGTTTTAGAGACGCGTTTAATTCAATTTGAAACTCGGTGCTTGGCCATTAGTCATCACTGGCGCATGTTTGGAACGGGTTCTCTTTAGAAGCTGAGGATCCAAGAGCTGCCGACGGAGAAGAGGACCAATTGATCCTCATTACAAGAGGCGATCGGTACTCCTCGAATGCTTTCATCAGGTGAATCGGACGCAAATGGTAGCGGCCTAATAAGTGCCATTATTCCGTCGTTGGTCGTTCCTTCAACATATATCATGCTGCTGTTTGGACCTATGTGTGAATGCTTGTATGATTTGGAGACTTGTGTATTCGGGTGCTACATGTATTGGTGATGTATACACATGTTCATATTCCTTTTCTGCATGTTCATTCTTGTACTGTACATATTCCGTTCCTTCACTTTAGATCTACTACATGCATATACTTACTTGAAGGCAAATATGTACATGCCATGATGCCTTTAATGATATCTATAAGTATGTGGAGTATGTGGATTGTGTAAGTATAGAGGTTACTCTATATTGATATCCGTATCTATAAGTACAACCATACATCCTACAAGCGTACGTCCTACATCCATACATCCTACAAGTATACATCTTACAACCATACATCCTACAATCATACATTCTACAACCATGCACCTTACAAACATACATCTTGCAACAATACATCTACATACCTATAACATACTTATGGCTTCTTTCGATAACTTCCAGACCCATTTTTTAGCACATTAATACATGCATTTACTTGTCAATTCATACACACATGTGCTGAAAAATTAATGAGTTATGGAGCCAATTCTTTGACACGTCAATACTTGTAGAATCATAGATGCTTCACCATTCTTGTACTTATTCTAACAGTCTTCAAATCTATATACGTATGTGTTTGATTGTATAAATATATACGCATATCCATAAGCTACACAGCCAAACAGATATACGTGTACATACACATGTACCTACACATGTACCTACACATGTACATACAAATGTACATACACATGTGTACATATGCAGGTGTACATATGCATGTGTACATACACATGCACATATACATGTACATGTATTCACATGTACATATTCACATATACATATACATTTAAATGTGTACATGTACATATTCACATTTATGGACGTATACCCATTTACAAACACGTACAGGCTATTGCTACATCGTTATCCTTCGGTCGAAACCATGATCGGTCGAAACCATGACGGGGCGCTTTTCCTCAACTCTTTGCTTCGCCTTGCTGAGTTCCGGACTGCACCATAAGACGTTGATGCGATCGTTTTCTCAATTGTAATTGAATTTCGAACGGAGAAAGTTGGGTCAAGTGATTATTGCAAGACTGTTGTAACGATCGTGTGATAAATCATTTTGTGCAACTTGAGAATGAGAAACAGAGTCTTTGCGATTGTTTCTGCTTTGAGTGGTTAATAGCACAATATCCGAGACAAAAGGACTTTGAAAAGACATATCAAATGCCAGATTCCAATATCTGTAAGAACAGTAAGCTGCAATTTTTGAAATCGTTTGTTATAAATGACACTTTATGATTACCCTATAGGATAATCAGCATTATTAGGGTATCATACAAAAGTGTGTATACATTAATTACATGTGCTTCTGGACTTGTAATGTATGATGTACTTGTAATGTATGATGTATGAAGTTTTACAGATTTAGGTATGTATTATGTTGTCTCGAATTCGTCACTTGAGGAAATTATGCCTTTTGTTTAGCTCGCAAAGCGCAACGGTTGCATCATTCAACTATGCAGGTTGTATGGCATCATCCGTATATAATAAAGATTATAGCCAGTTTTGGAAAGAATAAACGATTTTGCTACGATGCGACAAACATTTTCTATCCGAAATTATCTTAACCCAAAATTGGCGCAAAAGGAAAACTGATGCGAAGGCAAACTTGATGCAATCATGCGAGAACATTGTTGTTGTAAAACCACAATTGATACAAAAGCACTAAGGATTCAAAAGCAGAATTGTTGCAGACAATTAATTCGAAGGCTTTGATATAAAAGTACAAATTATTCGAAAGCAAAGCTGTTGCAAAAGCATGATGCGAAGGCAAAGTTGATGCAAAGACATAATGGATACGACGGTAAAATTCATGCGTCGGTAAAATTGATGCAAAAGCATATACAATTGATGCGACGGTAACATTGTTGCAAAAGCATATACAATTGATGCGTTGGTAAAATTGATGCAAAGGCAAAATTTGTACAAAATTGTAAAGTAAAAGATGTGCAAAAGTGTATTAATTATACACAGTTGGTTAAAATCCATTGCTTTAAGACACTAGAAATAATAAGTGCTATTTGAACTCTAAAATCGTGTTGAAATAATACGAAACAAATATTATCCAGTGAGAGGGCGCCACCGTCTATGTACTTTATCATTGGTTCAAAATAACTCGAAACGGATTTAAACCAATTTGTTTTCTTTCTGAAAGCATCAAATCAGGTATTTTTCACTGGAAAGAACAAAATAGTGTTACAATATTGATGAACAAGACAATTGCAACTATAATAAATCCAATGCCTCCTAGAAATGAATACCATTAACGTTGCTGCTGGGCATTGGTTATTATTACCAATAGGTCACGATCTTCTAAGAACAGGTTCCTTCAATATCATCCATAATGAATGAGTATGATCAATCCTCCTGAAGTCTAATTTGACCAGCATTATTCATAAGAATAATGAATTCTCAGCAATTGTAAAAATCTTCTAGCTGACAATAATTACTGTCAAAACAATTTTCTCCTATCTGCCTCATTGACAATAGAAAGTTACCAATATAGATGGTCTTTATTACCAAACGGTAATAGTAATAAGGCATTAGAAATGTGGCATTTGATATGTAGCATTGAAAATCTAGCATTCGGAATGTATCATTAAAAATTTATAGCATTCGGAATGTAACATTAAAAATTTATAGCATTCGGAATATGGCATTAGAAATGAATAGCAATCGGAATATAGCATTAGAAATGAATAGCAATCGGAATATAGCATTAGGAATGTACCTAACAATAAGTCGAAATTTGGATCCTCTTAAGGATCTCCTATAGACATTGATTAAATCCTCCTTTGACTCTTTTGTACTCTAATAAACCCTATTTTTGAATCTACTAATTGTAGAAACCCTTATCTGTATTCGACGCTGGATGATGGATACACATTTTGAAGTATTTCCATAAAATAAAAACAGTAGCAGATCAATTTCAAATTTTCAATTCTTTAATCAATTCTGTAGACCCTCTTTTCAATCTGTAGCGGATGTAACTTTTCCGCATATTTTTAGCCATTGAAGAGGATCTCACTCTACTTTGCATCCTCCTTGAGTTCAATTAGACCCTAAAAATTTAGACTGAAAGCAGGATTAAATTCCAAATCGGGTAGCATTAGAAATGTAGCACTATAGAAACGTACGTGGCACTGAAAATGTATAGCCCTAGATTGAGCACTAGAAGTGTACGTCATTAAAAAAGTCGCATTATCTACGAACGGATTTTCTCTACATACTAGAATTGACGTCGATGTTATAAAAGACAAAAAAGAAGATAATGCGTAAAAAGAGAGGATGCAGCGATAATATTAATAATATACGGAATTTATTTCACTGAAGATAGAGTTAAGTAAAACATGTTGGACTGATTGCGATGATCGTTAAAATCTACTTTGAAGCTCGAGACTGCATCTTGATGTGCATTTCTGTGATGGAATGGAATGGATACTGAATGTACACTTCTGCAAGTGGCAACGAGGAAAGAATGAAAGAATTGAGCAGCATCTAATGCGTTTCTCTTGCCATGTGTTGGCTCGCTCGTGTCGTAGAACGATCATCGTCCTCCGGTAACACGTTCTTCCAGCCATGGAAACCAGTCGATTTATTATCTGCGACATGGAATCCGCTGGATTCTATTATTCGCGAAACATCATGCTGCGCATCCAATGAAAAAACACTCGTATCCTGCAATCTTCTTTACAACTTCGTCAAGTCGAGTGCCGTATGTTACACCAGGAGACCCCGATGACATTCAAATAGCTCGACTTTTCCTCCTCTCTGCAAACACAATTTTTATTCAATCATCAATTTTTCTCCACTTATGACATTGTGTTGTAATAAAATTGTAATTTTGGCATATTTATTGAAAAAATAATCAATTGGTTTAAGGTTGAATAGACGAATTTTTAGAAAATATCATTTGTAATGGGTGAATATTTTATTGAAACACTGTTGAGCATCTTGAGCAATTTGTTTTATGACAAAATTGACATTCTTTGTTCCAGCTGCGAGATAAGTTGTTGCTTCCAATTTCTTGTCATTTTGATCATTATTGATGATTTGGTTAGTGATTGAGTTGAGGTATACAGTTCTTTTAGAAAGGTCGGTATAATGACATTGCACTAATTTTAATTATCGTTATCAATAGAGTGTCAACTTTGTCGGACGTGTTGTCAAGATCATTTTTCTGATACTCTCGTTTCTAATCTTAAAAGCATACTATTCTATAAACAAAAAGTACAGTCACTTTTTTAGTGCATTGAAATATTTTCAGATGATATTCTATTTAGTAATCTGTTTTCTGCTTATTTCTTTTCTTCTTTTTCTTCATCTTTTAAATTCATCTTCCTCATCATCTTCATACTTCTTCCGCTTCTCATACTTTTTCTTCTTCTTCTTCTTTCTCTTTCTATTTTTCTACTTTCACTTCTTTTTCCGCACTACTTTTCTTAACAGTTCATCTCTACGTTTCTTTTTTTTCTTCTCTTCTTTTATTTCATCATAATAGTACTACTTTTTCCTAACTTTTCTACTTTTTTTACTAACATATCAAATTAAAATACTGTACAATTAATAATATAGACTATCCTAAAAATTGATAATATATCATTGTTCTTATTCTTAAATTGAAACTTTTATTAACAATGCCTATATTAAACATTTTGAGTTCACTTCAAATATCATCTTACATTCAATATTCAATATTAATTGGATCGATTTTGGAAGACTGATAAAAAAACCGTTGCTAAGTTAAATCTTAGCGTTAATTTTAAATGCGTAATTTTTTTGTATTCATCTCGAGAACACAATGCTTCCTCATAGAGGTCGATTCACTCATTTATGCAGATAAATTTTTCCAAAAAACAATGGTTTTTAACATTTTGAATATTCAAAAAAGAATAATTTCAAATTGAATAATAATTAAATGTTATGTTCTAATAGCTTAAAATATACATTTTTATGGCAACTTTAAGTCACTGAAAAAATATTGAAGTTCAGACTAAATTTTAAATCAGAATTCCGTAAAGAATTGTGCAATTTGTAACTCAAAACACACAAAAGACATGTGCTCTAAATTTTTGTTTGTTGAAATACTGTCTGGAAAAATTAAAAGAATGTTTACCTATAACTAACCTCTAACTGACCTTCAAAGGTCGGATAAAATAAAGATCATAACGTATTCATAAGTAAGATCTTCTTTGCTTTCAGAATCTTGGATCAAACATTTTCTCTTTCTCATCTTTAGAACTTCGACCTTTATTTGACCTCTATTCTAACGTGATGGGGTTACATGGACACCACAATCTTAATCAGCGACCCAAAAAACATAAAAAATTGTCACAAATATTTTCTAGCTGAAATACTGCCTGAAAAAATTAAACAAGAATTCTTCCTATATATCTGACCTTTAACTGACCTTGAAAGGTCGGATCAAAAAAATGGTCAAAATGTATATGTTGACTTAAAATTTTCTGCTTTTTCAGAATCTGGTGTCAAAAAAATTTTATCTTTCAGATGTAAAATGTCGACCTTTATTTGACCTTGATCCTGACGTGATGATGTTATACGGGCACCATGATCGTAATCGGCGACCCAAAAAACATAAAAGTCACCTGTGCTGAGAATAGCTTCACCTTCTTTTCATTTTGTGGCCCTGTGCAATTTTTTCAATTTATTTTTTGTATTTTTTTTAAAAAGCGTAAACGTAAATATTTG
>WNHD01025020.1:0-10316 GCA_011057455.1 Ganaspis sp. Gsp50
TGCCGCCTTTACCATCAGTGCAATCGACCGACCACCGATCAATATTGAACATTGCGCCAACGGACGGTAATAATAAAAGTGTCAATATTTAACACGGCGCTAAAATCGCCGTGTTGGACGTGTTGGACTCTCTTCTGAGCCACGTTACTCTCGTCTTGGTGCTCGATTTGGTAGCTTGCCTTTTCTGCTAAAATAGTGAATTATTTCCTTTCAAATAAAAACATTTTTCATAAATGGTTGGACGGGGAGACTTTCGCGGTCGACGCCGCATCACAGGTGAACTCTTCTAGCTAAATTATAAATTAACAAGGAGTTGTCTCCTCCAAACTTCAATAAATTCAGTGCTCGTGTTCTCTGTAAGTGATTCGTTCGACAATTGAAACTTTGGGCTTCTTGCCCAAAAATTAGTGAATAAAATTCAGTGTTTTGTGTATTAATTAGTGTTGTTCGCTTCATTTTTGCTCCTTCCCCTGACGCTCTCCAGTTGGAGTTTTGAGTTTAGTTTGGCAATTAATAATAAAAGAGATTAAATTTAGAGTTTAAAGAATAGAAGTAAAATAATTATAGTTTGAATTCGGGTTTAGTTATTTTCCCGAATATTTCGCCAAAAATAACTTGGCGCTCTCAAAATTAAAACGTAAAATCAGCCAAGTAACCAGTTGGACAAATAGTTGTTTTAAAATTAACGTTAATATTAAATAAATAATAAATAAATAGTCAATAAAAATAAAAGAATTGGTTATAGAGTATAGTAGTTTTTTACTTTCGATCTATAATAACTTTAAAAGGTGAAAGTATAAAAATAAAAAGAATGAATCACTGTATAATTAATCACAATAAATAATTGCATTAAAGTGCATTAAAGTGAAAAAAAATTAAAACAAGAATTTCTCGCTTGCAATGTGACTCTAAAGAAAAGCGTTACGCAAAAGAGTTACATACAATATTCTAAACCAGTTATAATTTCTGGTTTTTAAGAAAACAAAAGTGTACTAATCTTATTTACTTTGACCACAATTTGCTATCAAGTCAGACACAAAAGTGATCTTTTTTCGAAGTGAAAGTTGAGAAAAGTAATCCCCACTGGAATGATCTAAAATCTTATCTTCAACTTAGTCTTTAAAGTTCACAGCCGTAATTTTGCTTGTTAGAAACTAGTTGCCCATCTTCCTGCAGAGTTTTTCGCGTGGTTTCCAACACTCGTGAATAAATTGGCGTTTATTTTTTTATGTATAGTAACTTTACACAATGTACACTGAAAACAAATTGGTATTTGCAATCTTCCAGGAAATACAACATATTGTACTGCAAAGAAGTATATGGATAATTCTACAAATAAAGAAATTATGAGCGATGGTTGTCCGTTTTATGCTTCTTTTCTCCTTTTTTATCATCATCTGTTCATTCTTTTTCCTAGCACCTTTTTTTCATTCTCATCAAAAATGAGAGTGTATTCAAAATGTGCGATTTTAGACTTTTGCTAATTTTTTATTCTACTTTCTCTATTTCACTTCCTCATTTTCTTCCTTGTATGTTTGCCTTCTTTCTCCCTTCTTCTCATATTGTAGTTCTTGTTCCTCCCCTTTTTCTTGTTCTTCCTCCAACTGGTCTTTTTCTTGTTATGTTTGTTCATTTTTCACTTGATTCTTCTACTTCCTCTTATCCTCTTCCCCTTCAACTTGTTTCAATTCTCTATTTCTTTCTCTTTTGTTTTGCTTATTCCTCTTGTTCCTTCTCTACTTCTTGTCAATTCTTTATTGTTAATCTCCCTCTTTCAAGCCTTCCTGTTCTTTATCATCTTTTTTTCTTTTTGTTCTTTCTCTTCTTATTCATCTTAGTCTTCTTTATCTTATAATATTTTCCCCTTCTTGTTTTTCCTGTTCCTTTTTCTATTTCTATTCTATTTCCATTTATTATTCTTGTTCCTTTTCATCTACTTTTTTTCTCTCTTTTTACTTTTGTTTAATTTCATCTTCTTTCTCTATCCCCCTCTCCTTATTCATCTTATTCCTTTGGAACCCCGAGGACTCTATTGGGATCTAAAGGATCGTAACAGTATCGTATTATATTGGAATCTAAGTGATTCTATTCCAATCTAATGGATTCTATTAAAATCCAGAGTATTCTAACATAATTCAGGGGATTCTATTGGAATCCCCGGGGTTATGCCCTTACAGAGAATTTCAACAATACCCAGAGGATTCTATTGGAATCTAGTAGATTCTATTAAAATCTAGTAGCTTATATCCGAATCTAGAGGATTATATCGATATCCCCAGGATTATGCCCTTGAAGAGGACATTTTATTTAGTTCTAGAGGATTCTATTGGGGTTTCTAACGGTATTGAGAAGATTCTATTGGAATCTAGAGGATTTTATTATAATATGGATGATTCTAAGTGGATCTACTGGATTTTATTGGAATCTAAAGGACTCTATTGTAATCTAAGGTTTTCTATGAGAATCTGGATAACTCTAATGGAATATAGAGGTTTCAAACAGAATCAACGATATTTTATTAGAATTCCCATCTAGAATGTTCTATCGGAAACTAGAAAATTGTCATGGAATCCTCTGCAATATCCCCTTCTAGGTGATTCTAATGGAATCTAGGAAATTCCTTTAAAACCTAGTGGATTTTATTGGAATGTATGGTATTTCAATGGAATTATTGTTATTGGATTTATTGATAGTTAATTGTATTCAAATGTAGGTCCTCCTATAGAAATCTAGAGAATTATATTAAACTCCTGCGGCTTCTATAGGATTCTAGAAGATTCTATTGGAATCTAGTAGATTCTATTGGAATCTAGTAGATTCTATTCGAATCTACTGGGATCTAGAGGATTCTAACAATATCTAGAGGAATCTAGTAGATTCTATTCGAATCTACTGGGATCTAGAGGATTCTAACAATATCTAGAGGATTCTGTTGGAATTTAGAGGATTCTTTTGGAATCTAGGAGATTCTAGTGGTTTCCCTCGGATAATTCCATTGATCTGTAGTAGAGTCGGTTGGAATCAATGGAACTCCAATGTAATTTAGAAGATTCCATTGCAATCTGGATTATTCGCTTGGAATCTAGTGGACTTTATTGGAATCTAGTGAATTCTGTTGAAATCTAGTTAATTTTGTTAGAATCAGAGGGATTCTAATGGAATTCACAGGAAACTCTACTAGAGAATTCTATTTGAATTCCGTGGAGTCTATTGGGATCTAGAGGATTTTACTGGAATCTGAAGAATTCCAGTGGAATCCTCTTGGATATACCTTCCAAGGTATTCGATTGAAATATATTTGATCCTGTTGGAATCTGTGGGCCTGCAATGAAATTTAGATAATTCTATTGCTATCTAGTTCATTCTCTTGGAATCTAGTGGATTCTAACAGAATCTTGAGGATTATAATGGAATCTAGTGAATTCTAAAAGTATCTAGTGGATTCTATTGATATTTAAGGGATTCTAGCGAAATCCTCTTAGATATTGCTTGTACGAGAATTCATTAAAATGTAGTGGATTCTATTGAAATCTATAGGATTCCAATGACATTTAGTGATTTCTATTGGATTCTAGGTCATTCTCTTGAAAGCTAGTGCATTTTGTTGTAATCTATTGCATTCTATTGGAATGTATTGGATTCTATTGGAATCCAGTGGATTCTATTGGAATGTATTGGATTCTATCGGAATCTAGTGGATTCTATCGGAATCTAGTGGATTCTATCGGAATCCATTAGATTCTTTTAGAATTTAGTAAATTCCGTTTAAATCTGTGGGATACTAATGGATTATAATGGATTCTAATAGAATCTCGATGATTATAAGGGAATGTAAGTGGATTCTTTTGACATCTACAAGATTCATGAAAAACTTGCTAAGGAAACATTTGACAAAGTATTGCGAAAAGATTTGTAGAATATTTGTCGAATATGCATTAAAGATTCGATAAAGGTTCATCAAGTCGCACAATAATTCATGAAATATTCGTCATATAGATCCATTGATGAAAGGATCGTCAAAAATTATTCAAAGAATTCGTAGATTCCTTCTTTTCCTCTTTTTCCTTCTTCTTGTTCTTCTTGTTCGTGTTCCCCTTCCTTTTTTGCTTCCCATTCTCTTTTTTTACATAAATTTACAATTGAATCCTATATAGCTTTCAACTATACTTTTCACTCCAATCAAGCTTAAAACCTAACCTCTGTAATCTTTTAACCTTTTTTGTCGGATAAAAAGCTCAGCAAGTTAAACGACAACTTACATCCTATCTTTGCTTTTTCTGCCTCGGTGGTAATTTGCAAAAAAGAATTGGATTTTCTTCCTTGCGGATAAAAAGTCTATCATCACGATGTATAATGCAGCTAAAGTTTGATTTACAATTTGCCTCAAGAAGTCAGAATCGCTGCAAGTTAACAAAAACTAAAATTTGCAAGGAATTGACGATGAAATCTGTAGAAAGTGAAAAACGATTGAAGCTTCTCTTTGCAGTAAATTTTATCTATGATATCCCGACACCGAAAATATTGCACATTGCGATAAAAAGAATTGTGACTTTTATGGCGAGAGTAAAGTTAGACTTTGGGGGAGTTTGAAATCGTGAGAATATAAAGTTCTGGATTCGCTCCACGTCGCAAATACCTAGTGCTAGTGAATGTAAAGTGCAGAAAAAAAGAAGTAAATACTTGGGTCCGGGGATGATCATCATGCGGGTTTATCTGCAGAAAGAAGACGAATGAGTTTATTCGCATTTGTTGACTGAAAAGTATATAAGCGACGTAAGCACTATTTCAGTGTGAAAACTCAATCGTAATAGCCTATAAAAGAGAAGACCGTAAAAGATCATAACGGTACATTAAACATGGTATCGTGTCGGTACTAATCTTGATTTGGACCAAACTTTTACAACTTAATTTCAGCTTCGCAAAGATCCATCGATCCGCTCCAAAGAAACCACCAAGGAAGGATGTAGCACGATATCTTGTTTCCTTCGATTAAAGAAACTTGCTTTATCCTTTGTTCGCTCTGCTGACTTAGTTTGGCTCAATTTCTACATTATAAAGACTCGAAAAATTTCATCTTATTTATTTAAGTTCCCTTTCAGTAGATAATTGCTTTTAAATCATTTGACATTCTTGATTGGATTTAAAATTAGTTTCAAATTTGTAACAAAACTTTTATTCTTTTTTTAATTTTGTAAATAGTTTATCTCCATTATTGATTTCCTTTTTACTTTAAAATTATCGCATTCGAGTCAACTAATAAGAAACAAAAATTCTACACATCAATCAACGACAACGAAAAGTTAGTTTAAATTTGTACGACAAAATAAATACAATTAAATACGGTATCTAACAATCAAAAATACCAGAAGATTTATTCAATTTCTTAATAACCACTTCAATTTATTACTTCACTAACAAATATTAAAACATTAAAATATAATATTAAACTTGGCCTAGTCAATCGTCTATTAAATTTGTTTTCTGCGACAAAAAGTCACATCCCATAAATACAAGCAAGTATAAATTATATAAAGAAAATACATTAATTATGGCACACATACAAATAATACAAATAAAATAAAAAATGGCATACAAAGAAATGATCATCCGATCAGGCGGTTTTTTTGAATTAATAAAAATTATGGTTTTGTTATGTACTTATCGGGTCAAATAGAAGCGATAGTTGATAATGCTCAATTCAAAAATGCGTTTCACGAGTCCTGATTGTCCTTCTTTCTTTCTTTCGTCGTCTAGGCAATTTGTATCCCTTTTGGCGATGAAGTTGGATTATTTCGGTAATGATGGAACAAATCCTCCTCGTTTTAAACAAAATGGCTTGATTGAGCAAATGGTCAAATCGCGACCCCAAGGATAAATGTGACAAGCGCACACGGATATTATTCGCCACACTATAATATTTTAAAACACAAAAATTCAAATATTTTAAACTCGATATACTTTAAAAGAGATCAAACCTTAAAAATTACAACAACAAAAATGCTCACCTTTCAGTGTCCCTGGCTGGCACTCGAAACCATGGCGCTGAGACTTCCGCCTGATCGAAGTCGTGATGATCAATTAATTGATCAATTCACAAACCCCGAAAAGGACAGAGGCTCCCCACAAATTTCTCCCCTCTCACGAAGGGCTGAGCACCACGTCAAGAACACCGATTGGCTAGAGAAATCTCATATCACCACTCTTAGCGTCAAACACCGAAACAATCCAACAATTATCCCGCCAAATAGAAACTATAATAGAAACAAAATTGACATCAGCAACCTGCCTCAAAGTGACGTAATAAATTAAATATCAACCACCGCTTCAAATTGTTGAAATTTGTTTGTTTCAAACTAATGAACCATTTTTTAATTAAAGAGAATTAAAGTTGTAATTAAAAAAGTCGTTCACACTTTACGCAAAATTATACAAATCTTATTTGAAGATAAAACACAGTGGTGAGAGAACAGTAAAACAGGAATATGATTCTAATGAATCTATTTATGATAGCTTTTAATTAACGCTGCCAACACGAAATGGTGTGAAAGAACATTCAAAGGATCAAATGCAATTGCCACAGAGACAATTCTTCTTCGAATTATATTAATGATTACAATTTGTCGTATAATTGCTTCGCCTAAGGAGTTAATGAAAAGTTAACCTCATCAGCATTAATGACGCATACAATTTAACATTCTGAGAACTTTCGAGGTTAAGCTGTGTCTTTATTAATTTGCACTAAAATGAGTTTTAAAACTTTTCGCTTGAATTATTTATTTATTAATATTAATTGAATCATCTTCTTTTATTCACAATTCAAGTTATATGCTCATTATATGCACTTTCTTTACTTGTACCGTTTTGTGAACGTATTTCTCAATTTAAAAAGAGAAAAGGAAAGGTTAAAAGGTAAAAAGAGAATAATTGAAAGAAATTCAGAATCTAAATTTTTCTCAATGCGCGAATTTTCCATTCATCCAATGTACCTAAACACAATAAGAAAAGTTGGGAAACTTATTGCTTTGAATCATTATCGAGAGTCAATTGAAAGCGTTAAAAAAGAATATTTGACACGAGTAATAGAGAAAAATTAAAAATTCCTATTTCTTTGAAGTAGCTTTTTAAAATATTAAAAAGCGAATTTAAGAATGCCTCTGCCCACGGTGAAAGGAACCTCAGCGACAAACGTACTTTAGTTTATGTTTTTGTTCTCTGGATTAAAACTACAAAAAGATGATCAACTGTTAATACAAACCATTAATATTTATGTCTCCAGTAGACCAAAAATATTCGAAAAAAACTGCTTGAGACTTTACATAGTTAAAAAAGAATGTTTAATCAAGATAAAATTATCACTAAACATTACCTAAACTTCGTTTGACGTAAGTTCTCTTTCACTGTGGGCAGACACAAATATTTTAAACACATGAAAATAGGAACATGCGTAATTTAGAATAAAACAATATTATAAAATAATGCAGAATGATTGACAAATATTATAACCTGAAGAGGTCTTTCTAAGAAACAACGAAAGCTTGTTTTTTTTGTCGAAGAGAATGTTTGTCCTTTTGCAAAGATAGAAAGCTTTAAAAGTCATGACAAACACTTGTTGTTCTAGAAATAGAATAAGATTCTAGAAATAGAATAGATTATGTATTATTATATTGCTTGGAGTCGACTGCATTCACATAAATATCACTTAAATTAATTTCCAACACTAAAACCTTCCAGAAAGGTGAAATTACTTCTTAGCGTCACTTTCCACGTCAGCATAATATTCGCCATTTTTACTCTTTACTCCGCGCAGGCGCAGACCCCCAAGTTCACTGCTTTTAAAATATTTCTACTTTTCGAATTTCTTTCAATTGCTATCAAAAATATTAGGTAACTAATTAAAAGAAATACAAATTGTTTTCTAATCGCTGCACTTACCTTACCTTACTTCTCGCTTAGCATAGAAAGCAATTCGTTTTTACATAACCAGAGATTACAAAATTTACAGATTTTTATAAAACTGCTACGACCTTCTTTGAATTTCATGTCGTATACCGTGGTTGACCAAGTTGCTGTCCATCTATGGCGGCCTAGGGACCAGTTTTCGTCCACTCTAATTTGATTATAACTTTTGTAATTAATTTAATTGCTTCATTGTTTTTACGTCAACCAACTGAATTAATTCTATGTTAACAATAATACAATAATTTAATAAGTTAATTTACATTATATAATAGGGCAAATTTGTAAAAGTGGACGGAAACTGGGTCCAACAAGGTATATAACATTTGTTTCTACAATACTTTCTCATAGAGGAAGCATTGTTTTAGTTTTATATTAATTGATGATATTAAAAGTACAAATTGTACTTGATTTGTAAAAATGTGAGACAACTCTTATTATTTGACTTTCTATTCTTTTCCATTATACTTTAACACTTTTACTATAATTTTAATATAACTATAATTTTAATATTACTATAATTTTAATATTACTAAATTTACTTTAATACTAAAGTCGAAATAAATTTCTTTTGGATGAAAATGAGAGAAAGATAGACACTTAAGGAGCTTTAAATGTGCCTTGTTTCACAGAGAGAAAATCATGCATAATCCAGGAATACTCGAGGGACTTATTAATACGCGGAAGACAAATTCATGCAGTCCCTCAAAATAACTGTTTCCTGCCTCTTAGAACTCCATTTCAAAATTTTTTTTCCTCTAAAGAGATTTTTTAAAATTCTTCTTTACGGAAATAGATATATATGGTCCTATCTCATAAACTTTTCAATAAAAAAAGACAAGCATACTATTAAACTAGTGGAAAAGAATATGTTCATATCATGAACACTTTGCTTCCTCATTGCGAAAAATTTTAAATTTATAAAAGAAAGTGACATCTTTTCCATTATAATTTTTGGTAATATAAACTTTAAAATCAATCGTTTTTTAACATAGAAAATTTTTCCCAAATGAACTGGCATTAAAAAATGATAATTTTAAAAGTTATCATTACATTAAATAGAATTTTTAATGTTAAAAATAACAGCCACATAAAAAAAAATTTAGTTCTGATCTGGGAGTACATTATCTACATTGATCTGGGACTATGTGTACATTATATTTTTGGGGTTGCTGAATCCGAATGCAAGGTCCATTTCACCTCATCAGATCATAGTTCCGACATAACCTCAAAAAACCCAAAATTTAAGTTACAGTTTTTGCACAATCTACAAAAAAAATTTTAAAAATCTGAAATTAATTGTCGTGTAAACTATGGAATATCAACTTTAATCAGAAAACTTAAAAAATATTAAGTGTTTCTCAAGATATCAACCAAAACTTCAGAACATATTTTATTAAGAAACCAGTCAAATCATGGGTTAACATGAAAATGATGGTTTTTTAGTAAAATATGCTGTGACGTTTTGACTCATATCTCGAAAACTACTAAATATTTCTTAGGTTTTTTCAGCTTAAATTAAAGGCGTTACTCCATACTTTACAAGACAATTTTTTCCGATTGCTTAAAATTTTTTAAAGACAATTAATTTCCGATTGTTTAAAATTTTTTTGTAGATTGCGCAAAAACTGCAACCTAAATTTTTAGTTTTTTGAGGTTACGTCGGAACTATGATCTGATGAGGTGAAATGGACATCGCATTCGGATTCAACGACCCCAAAAATATAATGTACACATAGTCAGACCCCCAGATCAGAACTAAATGTTTTGTGTGTCTCTGATAATTAAACAGTGACCTTCTTTACATAAATATATATATATATATGTAGGGGAAGGTGGGGCAAAACCGGGTACTTTGTGCAAAAAGCTCGTTTACAAAAAAGCTATCTTACAAAAAATTTTTATTAGTCCTAATATTTCTTTATAAAAAAAAATTTTTTGATTTGTTTTAAACGACGTTTTTCGAAAAAATTCAAAGTACCCGGTTTTTTTATTGAAAAAATATATGAAGTATCAACTATTTTTAAAAGATTGCTCAGTTTCTAACTTATTTAACTATATTTACGTAAAATTAAGCAACTTTGAATCAAAATTTTATTAAATTATTAATTTTAAATCATAAAAAATAAATAATCACTTTAAATTGCAAAGTTTGACAATATTAATTAGCTTATTTGGTATTTTTACAAATTCTCACATAAAATTGTGTTTACCTGTAAGTTTTAACAATTTTATTTAATTATAATTAAGATTTTAGATTATATAATCAAGTATAGAATTAAGTAATAACATTTACTGCATAAAATAGAGAACGGCGAGTAGTACCCGGTTCTGCCCCACCCTTAGGTACCCGGTTTTGC
>WNHD01025153.1:0-10260 GCA_011057455.1 Ganaspis sp. Gsp50
TATCTGTATAATGTAATATATAAATATCTGTATAATATAATGTATATAAATATATGTTTATATATAATATAACAAATCTTACAATGTTTAAAATAACACTTAATTAACGTTTTTAAATAAAATGATAAAATGTGACATTAATTAAAAACATTTAAGAGAATTAACAATTGTCATACTGAAGACTCGACTAACTCTAAAGTTGTAAAACAAACCATCATATCTTTTTTATAATGAAAAAGTTTCCATGTTAATGCGATACGCGATAAGACACTGCAAAATTATTGGAAAAAAAAATAGAAAAGAGTAAATAAATTAAGTCGATAAACAGTGATTTTTGAATTAAAATAATATAAGAAAAAGAATAAAAATGTATTTTTTTGTTGTTGTGAATTCTGCTGATAATTAATTAAAATATAACGAAAAATAATAAAATTCGAAAGTATTGTTTATTGTCAATGCGTGCTTATTTATTTTATTTTTCTATTTCCTTATCGCAAAGAAATTACGTTTTCCTGTCAAGTTATATACTAAATTTACAATTAAAAATAATATTCTATTTATCATTATATTATTATGACTATAATTTAATAAAAATGGGCTCTTTTAAACTTTTTTCTCTTTCTTGTCAATGTATGTTTTTTTATAAAAATTGAAAAACAGTCCAAAGTTGAATAAAACATTCAACATCATTGTTATATTTGGCGTTCTTGGCACATTACAATGTTCCGGCAAATAGAACATCAATTGAAAAATTAAAATCACAAATTGAACCTGAAAAAAGGACAAATAATATTTATGTAATACCTGCAAGTTAATTAAGTCCAATTAATCAATATAATTATGATTAATTCAAAAAATTGGTACAATTAATCAATCCTATTAATTAATCGATCCAATCAATCAAACCCAATTAGTCAATTCAATTTAATAATTCAATTAATTGATATATTTAACTGTATAAAACTCCATTCATAATCACAGTGGGAAGAAAAGTTTGTTAAAATCAAACTAACCTTTATTTGATAAACAAATGTTCAACAAATTCAAACAAATATTTGCTTGATACGAAACAATGTTGTCTATTGTTAAATAAATAATTTTTATCAATACGCTATTTTTGTTTGCAGTTTGTTAAAATTGCACATAAATTTGGTTGAATCAAATTAGGGTGAATAATTAAACTTGAACTCGAGTTTAGCAAATTGATTGCAAATTGTATTCCATAAATTATCAACAATTTTTTATCAAAAATTGGTTACCAACAATTGAGTATCAACAATTTTATATCAACGATTTTTTATCAACAATTCATTATCAACAGTTGATTATCAATAATTAGTTATCAACAATTAATTATTAACAATAGATTATTAGCCATTAATTATTGACAATTGATTAGCAACAATAGATTTTGAATAATTAGTTATCAACAATAGATATTTAACAATTGATTATCAACAATTGGTTATCAATAATTGATTAGCAACAATTGGTTTTCAACAATTGATTATCAATAATTAGTTATCAACAATAGATTATTAACAATTGATTATCAACAATTGGTTATCAACAATTTATTGTGAATAATTGGTTAACAATTGGTTATCAACAGTTGATTATCAATAATTAGTTATCAACAATAGATTATTAACAATTGATTATCAACATTTAATTAGCAACAATTGGTTATCAACAGTGATTATCAACCATTTGTTATAGACAATTGATTAGCAACAATTGGTTATCAACAGTTGATTATCGACCATTTGTTAAAATAATTGATTATGAACAATGCATTATTAACAATTGATTATCAATAATTGGTTATGAACAATTGGTTATCAACAGTTGATTATCAATAATTAGTTGTTAACAGTTGATTATCAACAATTGAGTATCAACAAATTGTTGTCAACAATTGGTTAACAAAAATCGATACAATTTGTGGCCAGTAAATTGGTTAAGACTGAGGATTTTAATTGGTTGAATAATTGAAAAATGACAAATATAAAATTTAAATGAATAAACTTTTGTAATTACCATTTGTATTATGGTGAGGTAACGTTTATATGGAGTAATCATTTGTTTAAATGGTCCTTCCAAATTGCTCAAAAAGTAGTACGAGTACATTATTACGTGAACTGAACAGTTCAAAATTGGAAATAGAACTGCAATTTCCACCGAAAAGTATCTCGGGAAAATCATGCCAATCAAGACGGTACTGATGTGATGATACATGTGCAAAACTGTCACTTGATTATTCTTCTTTCGGAGTATAAATATCACTGTTTCGATTAGATCAATAATTTTTAGCAACATCGTGATGTATGTCGCATTTAATATCTGCAATTTATTTATTTTCATCAATACTTGAGTTACAAATATACAAAATTTTATTTTCACTTTCATTTCCACTTTTATTTTCACTTTTACTTTCATTTTCACTTTCATTTTCACTTTCATTTTCACTTTTTTTGTTCACTTTCATTTCCATTTTTTTGTTCTCTTTCATTCCCATTTTCAATTTCACTTTCATTTCCATTTTTGTTTTCACTTTCACTTTCATTTTCACTTTTATTTTTACTTTTACTTCCACTTTCATTCTCATTTTCATTTTCACTTTCATTTCCATTTTTGTTTTCACTTAAAATTTTATTTTCACTTACATTTCCACTTTTATTCTCACTTACATTCTAATTTTCACTTTTATTTTTCATTATCGCTTTCATTTTCACTTATATTTACACTTTTATTTTCACTTTCATTTTGATTTCTACGTTTACTTTCACTTTCATTCTCATTTTCATTCTCACTTTCATTTTCACTTATATTTCCACTCTTATTTTCACTTTCATTTTTATTTCCACATTTACTTTCTCTTTCATTCTCATTTTTACTTTCATTTTCACTTTCACTTTCTTTTTCACTTCTTTTCCTTTTCACTTCTATTTTCACTTTCCTTTTCACTTTCATTTTCACTTTCATTTTCGCTTTCATTTTCTCCTTCATTTTTACTTCCATTTTCACTCACTTTCGTCTTCTTTACTCTCTCCCTTTTCTCTCACTTTCACTTTCACTCTCACTCTCATTCTCACATAATTAATTAATTTAAAAAACGTACCTTCATTGCGCAATAGTCCGTGGAATAAACAATTGGCCGACATTCCAAAGCGCGATGAAATGGATAACAGGATGCAAATTCCTTGACTATATAAGCATTAGTGACAATTTGAAATAAATTGTAGCACTTGATGAAAGTGTTTAATTTATATGCGGGACGATTTTTCATAAAATTCGGGGCTAATTTAAAGACTGCGAGTAAATAAATTCCTACCACTATAATTGGCGACCAAATACTTTCCAATAAAAACCAGTCCTTTATTCGGGGATCTGAAAAAAAATTTTTCATAAATTTTACATTTTTTAAAATCAATTTTACATTTCTTTTAAATCAATTTTTTTCTTAAATTTTATTTTCGTGCATTTCTTTTAAATCAATTTTTCAATCAATTTACAATTTTTTAGGCCTTTTTAATTAATTATAAATTACAAATTTGCGATTTTGTTTTCTGTTTTGATTAATTATTTTACTCAGGGGTCAATTCGGCATCCCTTGAATTTTCTAAAAATTTAATTAATTGAATTATGTAATTAATTACATAATTAATCAATTATGTTAAAAATAACATCAAACACTTTTCGATGATTAAAAAAGTTAATTTTAGCATTTTGAAAGTGTTATTTAAAAGTGTTAAAAAATTATAAAAAAATTTAAAAGTATTATTTATTAATTTCGTCGTTTTTTTAAAATAAATATTTACAAATTTAAAATCTATTTAAAAGTTTACCACTTTTTAAATAAAGCTCTTTTAAATAAAAGTATTTTTAAATAAAAGTAGGTTAAAAAAAATATTTTTAAATAAAAGTATTTTTAGATAAAAATATTTTTAAATAAATTTTTCTTACAGATATTTTTAAATAAATTTTTGTTAAAGATATTTTTAAATAAAAATACTCAAAAAAATTGAATATATTTTAAGATATGAAAACGCCATGAAAATAGTAAAAAAAATTGATATTTACTTTAAAAACTGTTAATATTCTCTCTGTTGAGAAATGTATATTTCAAATTGTAATTTATTCTGTGAATTTTTTGGAAATAGAAAAAAATTTATACTCACCAGCTAATTCGTAATAATAGTAATTAAACGTTTCTATAAATCCCATTGTAAAAAGGGCTTTGTTTGCTCGAAAAGAAACAGTCTTGAGGAGAATTTAATTTACAATTAAAAGAAAGAAATTAAAATCAGAAAGAAAAGAAATACTGATGGGTCAATTGCTGCTGGGAGACTAAAAGTTTATATACTGGCTCGATGAGTTAGAAAATTTTACAAATTTAAAAATCAGGAAAAAATACCACTTTTAAACTTTAAATTAACGTTTTAATGAATATTCAGTTGGAGCGCATTATCCATTCTTGTTCGCCCATTGCTATTTGGAAGCAACGTGGACATTTGTCGCCCATGTGATTTCCGTTATTTACAAAAATTATTCCACTTAAAAGTACAGAATTTATATAGAAATATAATATGGAATATACAAATGTAATATAAAAAATTAGGATGATTTTTTTCAAATATTTTTCTTCACTCCCAATCTGAAATTGGTCTCAATTTACTCAGAATAAAACACTTTACAAATTAATTATAATTTTTGAAAAATTTTAAAAGAATTCAAAATTGCTTCGTACATGTGTTTTTAATTATTTTTCTGCTTCTTGTCGATATAAGTTTTTTTGTAAAAATTATAAAAAAGTCGTAAATTAAATAATACATTTAATATCATTAGGAAAAGTGGAAATTTTGGAAGTTCGCAGTCCTGTACAATGATGACGAATCCTTGTATGAGCACTAAAATAAATTGAACCTGACACAGAAAAAAATGATTAGATCATTGGTTTTCTCACTTTTTGGGTTAATTAATTTTTTAGAAGAAAATATAAACAATTTACCGTGGCTATTTTGTTAAACGAGTCAATTTTACATTATTATTAGGTAGTGTGAGTGTCGTGTGTGTATGTAACTGTCAAAGGTGACTACTGCGCATGTGTAGCATTCGTGGGTGACTACTGCGCATGTATAGCATTCGTGGGTGACTACTGCGCATGTCTAACATCCATAGGTATCTACTGCGCATGTGTAACTATCCGTATGTGACTACTGCGCACAAGTAACCCTCGCAGGTGACTACTGCGCATGTCTAACATTCGTGGGTGACTACTGCACACATTTATCAATTACAGGTGACTACTGTCTCTATATCAAAATAGCCACGGCACGTGTGAATTATAAATGAGTTTTTAAAGAGTCTTTTTATTACCATTTGTATGATGGTGAGATGGCGTTTGTATGGCGCGATGACGTTTTTAATTGGACCTTCGAAATTACTCAAAAAGTAGTATGTATACATTATTACGTGAACCAAACTGTTCATCATTGGCAAAGATAGACTAACTTCTGAACTAAAGTATCTTGCAAAAATTAATGCAAAAAGTGCTGTACTTATGTGGTGATAGACATGCAAAACTGTAACTTGATTATTCTTTTTTCGCAGAACAAATATTACAGTTTCTATTAAATCCAAAATTTTCAAAATTATTAGCAGATACATTGTTTCCATTATCTGAAAATATAACATTTTTATTACTGAACAAAATTCTTTCTAAAGAATAACTATATAATTACAATAAATATAACTAAATGTTAAGAAAAACTTGTCCATTCCAAAAAAATGTGTTGCCAATTCAACTCATTTTTATCCAAGAAAAATTTGATTTTTTTAAAATTTTTGTTCAGTAATTCACGTCTTAAGACGAACATATTAAAGTGACAGATGGAATAAGAAAAATTGGATCGAAAAGTCCTTTACGACTTTTTGAAATTTTGAGCCGTTTCGGAGTAATTACGGTTCAAAGTTGGCCAATGGCGAGCGAGTTGGATAGCTATCCCTCTACCGTGACGAGCGCGCATGCGCAGCAGAGTGATACCTCTGGATTATAACTTCGGAACGGCTCAAAATTTTGAAAAGTGGTAAAGGACTTTTCGATTCAATTTTCTCTGCTTTATTTATATCTTTAATTTATATTGCAAATGAAATTTTTCTTTTTATTTTTTAAATATATTTTCTTTACAAACGCATTATATATTATAATTAGATACAATTAATTAATTAATTTATTTATTATATATATATTGGTTACAATTTTCTCTTAAAATATGTTAGATAGAATTGTTGCAGTTTTTGAATATTATGATTTTGAATATGAAATGTATTTTTGAGCATTATTTTTCTAAAAAAATATGTTCCAAATGATCATGTGCTATTTAAGTATGCAAAATTTTCAAAAAATACATACCCTTATTGCGCAAGGATCCATGGAATAAACAATTGGACGACATTCCAAAGCGCGATGAAATTGATAACAGGATGCAAATTCTTTAACCATATAAGCATTTGTGAGAATTTGAAATAAATTGTAGCACTTGATGAAAGTGTTTAATTTATATGCTGGACGATTTTTCATATAATCTGGTGCTATTTTAAATACTGTGAGTATGTAAATTCCTACTATTAAAATAGGAGTCCATATACTTCTTATTAAAATCCAATCCTTCATTCGAGGATCTGAAAATTGATTTAAAATTATATTTCTTATTTTTGAACTTAGATTTTGTTTTTTTAATCATTAGAATGAAAATTAATTTTTAATTAGAGCATCTTTATATAATAAAATCCATCTTTTATAAAATAAAATTCATCTTTCATAAAATAAAAATCATCTTTATATAATAAAAATCATATTTATATAATAAAAATCATATTTAAGTAATAAAAATCATATTTAAGTAATAAAAATCATCTTTCATAAAATCTTCTATGTAAATATTCTATATACAAGTAAAATGAAATATTTTTTCGTGCATATACTAAAACTTACCAGCCAGATCGTAATAATAGTAATTGAATTCTTCAAGCAGGCCCATTTTTAAAGAAATACTTCACAAATAATATAATTATGATAAATTTAAGTGTACAATATTTTCATTCTATATATTATTTAAATTTATTTGTTAATTTTTTATTGATTGATTAATTTAATAATTTATTTATTTATTTATTTATTTAATAATTTATTTATTAATTTATTTGTTTATTAATTTATTTATTAATTAATTTATTTATTAGTTTATTTATTTATTAATTTATTTATTAATTTATTTATTATTTAATTCATTTATTAATTTATTTATTTATTAATAGAAAAAAGTTCCTAGAGATAAGCAGCCTTATTTACTGAATCTATACTTAAATTGTTAAAGTGCATATAAATAATTGGACAAAAGTAATACGAAAATTGCAATAAAAATACTCAGGCATTTGTTTTAAAGAAGCTCCACTTTTCGAACTGATTTTCTGGGACTGGCTGAAGCTTATATAAATTCGAAAATTGAGTATAAATACACAATAATAGGCGATTATGTGATTTAATGAACGGGTGATTTTACATACCACTTGACCTTTTGATTTTATTCTATTAAAAATTCGAAACAATGTTAATACCAATCATGAGTATCATTTATTACTCAAGCATGTAGAAAAGTTGCAAATCGTTGTTTCTTCAACGTATTGAGCAACATTTATTTTAAAATTTCCAAAAAAGGAGACCGAAAATTAAGGAGGAATCATAAAAACATTGAAAGTGAGGTTATGTTTTTGTGCAAAATTCTGCTTCTTCAATTGGAAACAAATTAATTTATTGCAATTTTCTTTAATCGAAAGTTGCTAATTTTAAACAAAAGTTGCTCATTTTAAATAAAATGAGCCAATAAGAAGTACATTTAAATAAAAATTGAAAAAATTCACTTTCTGAAACAAAACTACAAAAAATCAGAAATAGCGATTTCATTTTCGAAAGTGATTTTTTTTCAATTTTTGTCTAAATGTACTTTTTATTGGCTCATTTTGTTTAAAATGACATTTAGCAACTCGTGGCTAAAGAAAATTGCAATAAGTAATTATGATTTCAATCGAAAAAGCAAAATCTTACACAAAAACATAACCTCACTTTCAATGTTTGTCTGAGTCCTCCTTTTAAGATGTTCTTTTTTACAATTTTCCTAAATTATAATCTCTTCAAACTAACAATTATTACAGCTTTTGAGCCGCCAAAACGATTTTAATAAATCAAAGACAAATCTAAATAACAATTATATTTTAATATTGTCATTTTTGTACGCAGCATAATATGGTTTGTTTTTTTCTCTCTTTTTCTTAAATAGTTTTATTTTATTCTTTCTTGCTTAGTTTGTTGCACAATGTATTTTTAGGAGAGGGTAATTAATAAATAAAAAATAATTAATAAATAAAAAGTAATTAATAAGCAAGTAACGTATGTTACATACTTCATCTAACAAACTATGTAACGTACGTAACAATACGTAAAAAGCCTTCTGTTTGTCACATTACCCATCCCTGGTGACATGACAGAGAATCAAAAAGCACATGCGCGCAGCATCTCTCGTCTACTTGTTGCCACGTCTGGCAAGCATTATTTTCAGATGATAAAATTATTAAATATCAACATACATAATCAAATTTTCATAATTTGTTTGTATAATATTAAAATGGAGTTGTTTTAGATTATTTTTGCCTTTGATGTATTTTTGTCTTTTCATTAAAATCGGTTTGGCGTCTCAAACGTTATAACAATTTTTTCTATGAATAAATCAGTTTAACCTTACTTTCACTTCTTTTCTTTTCTTATTTTTAGTTTCAGTATAGTTATTCTAACAAAAAGAAATCATAATTGTCATTCGGATTAATTAATAATTTATTATTATTATTATTATTATTATACTTATTATTTAAGTGATTCTAATTTTCACAGAATTTTTGAGGTTAAACTAGTTTTCCAATTTTTCAAATTATATTAATTTTTCTTCCTCATAGAGGATGTTCTGCATTTACTATTATTATTATTATTATTATTATTATCATTATTATTATTATCATGTATTACTCTAAATAAAAAAATGTCCATTATTTTAATACATTTATTATTCAAAAAAAAGGTAAAAAGACATAAATAAATATAAGTTTGTACACTCATTAGAGTAATTTTTAATTTTTTTTCTGTTTTGGGAGGAGGTACGTCCTTCTGTAAAAATTGTAAAACAGACCAAAGTTAAATATCACATTTACCAACATTACAAGAATCCCTATCGTCGGTCCTTCACAACGTTCTGGCAAATGGAAAAGTAATTGTAAAATAAATATAACAAATTGACCCTAAAAGAAAAAAGATTATTACACATTTTTATAATACATGTTGTGTATATATTAAAATAAAAATTATTATAAATTGCAATTAATTTATACTTTCGCACACAGTTGATAAAAATAAGTTATAGTTATAATACAAAATAATAATAATACATAAATAATAATAAGATGAAGAAGAAAAAGAATAATAATAAGATGAAGAAGAAAAAAAAATAATAATAATGACAATAAAAAGAAGAAAAAGCAAATATAATATTAATGATAATGATAATAATACTATAATAATAAAAATAATAATAGTAAGAAGAAGAAGAGGAAGAATAAGAAGTAGAAAAAAAAGAAAAGAAATGAAATTGCGTGACGAAAAAATTTAAATTTATATTTCAAATGCAATGTAGTGTAATAAAAAAAAGAATTTTGACAAAATTGTTTTTTACCATTTGTACCATGGTGAGGTAACGTTTATATGGAGTAATCATTTGTTTAATTGGACCTTCAAAATTGCTCAAAAAATAATAAGAGTACATTATTACGTGAACAAAGCAGTTCAAGATTGGAAACAGTATTGCAATTTCTATACTCAAATATCTCGGGAAAATCATGCCAATCAAGACGGTACTTATGTGATGATACATGTGCAAAACTGTCACTTGATTATTCTTCTTTCGGAGTAGAAATACCGCAGTTTCGATTAGATCAACTATTTTCAGTAACATTGTGATGTAAGACGCATTCATTATCTGCAAGATAGATTAATTTTTATGCACATAACTTTCACTTTCATTTCATTTTCACTTTTACTCTCATTATTATTTTTTTCACTCTCACTTTCATTTTTTCCACTCTCACTTTCATTTTTTTCACTCTCACATTCATTTTTTTCACTTTCACTTTCATTTTTTCACTCTCGCTTTCACT
>WNHD01025217.1:0-10871 GCA_011057455.1 Ganaspis sp. Gsp50
GCTCATCGAGACCTTTATCATCTCAATTATGAGAGTTAAGGATCTCGATGGCCGAAGAAAAACGTGAATAGCTTTCTCTCTTTTTTATTTATTCATTCCATATATTTATTTATTTATTTATTGTGTTCTTGTTTCGTCTTAATTTATTTATTTACATGTTTTATTGTCCCTTTTACAGTCTTTTTACAATTTTAACATTTTGACTTTTTTTACTTATTTTAACCTTTTGACTCTATTTATTTTCTAATTTGTTGTATCGTTTTTACCGATTTTAACTATTCACGCAGGATTGCCGCAGGAATGGACAAAGTCGCTACGGCAACAGAGATGGAGTGCCACCCTTGAAGGCTAAAGTCTTCTGACAGTTCCGAGGGTGGATAAGGACTCCAAAAGAAGGGTTTTGGGTTTTTAGTGGGTCGAGCCGGTAGTAGTTCGCCGGTTATTAAAATATATATAATAATTCAACCAATTAATTATAATAATATCAGTGTAATAGATTGCACTGATATTATTCACGGAGTGAAATTGCACAAATTCACATTTGTCACGGAGTGGAGTTTTGACACCGGATTTCAGTTAATATTTGAGTTATTTGACCTTTTTCTTTATTTTTCTTTGGTGATCTGACTAAAAATAATTAAAACCTGTTGCATGATTGTCAGAATTTGTAATGACTTACATTAATTTTATTTCTTTTTAACAAAAACTTAGGGGACGCGTGACTTGTTCTTTTTGAGATAATCACTCTGTAGCATCTGGATCCTGTAATTGTAAATTGACGTTCTGATTTCTACTTTTTTAAATCACCTGCAGTTTCTTCACAAATAACCAAAGGATCTGTTTTTAATTTCTTTTCTTTAGAAGATTTACAGGATTCTCTGATACGACCGTTAAAATTGATTTCAGCTAAAGTTCTCATGACAATAGACGGCTGATTTTCAAATATTGCTTTAAGTTCGGAAGAATCACATTGGACAGAATTACTGTTAATATCTACTTCTAGGTGTAATGGAGAATGTCGACTCAACCTGGAGTAAATTAATAAAAACATTAATAGAGAAATGTATAAACTTCATAATCAAAAATTAAATTGGACTAAAAGTTGATCTAAAAAATTGATTAATATGTACAGTTTCACTGAACCGAAATTATTTTCTATAGTTATTAATTTGTATAAATATAAAAAAGAAAACAGGTCGCACATAATTTAATAGGTACAAAATGTATATAAATTGAAATAAAATTAACTGTAGGTACATGTGTTTTGAAAGTGCCGATTCGAGATTGCAATTATAGATCATGCTTCTAATTTCGTCCCTAACTTCTTCTTCAATGTTTGTCTTGTATTCAATAGTAAAATCGCTAGCGAAACAATCATGACATATTAAAGGAGCTGGTTCATAATTTTCCATAGCTTTTGAGTGAGATACACTCCAAAGACATGTTGTATCCGTAGAGGATGCGATGTTCAACTCTTTCATGTCAGTTCTATAATTAAATTTTTTTTTAATAATATAATCTTATTAAAAATAATTTTTAAAATATTCTATTAAAGTGCTAGGAAAACTAATTTATTATAATTATTATTTTCATTTTTTGTAGACATAACCTGAAAAGTAGCTTCTACTCAAAAGATTATGCAAACGTGCCATGAATTAGGAACTTATAGATAAAAACAGTATTTTTAAAATGATTTTAGGGAACGTTCGCAAATGAGGTCACGCTATTATTTCATATTTTTGACCCCTATCTCCCCTTTGTCACGCTGTGTCACTTAGCAATATACACCCCCCCAAAAAGGACGTCACATTTTCAGACACTAGGCGTTTGCAAACAAAATGCAATAATATTTATAAACTGTCACAATTTTCTTGAGCACAATATATAACGTGTCCCGCTTGTAAAATTTGTTCCCCTTTGACAAAATTTCTGCTCGATGGTGTAGAATTCGTAAATTTACAAATTTCATTAATTTTTAATTTCATCTTAACTTAAAACTACAATTCAGAAATAAAAATTACACTTCCAGACACAACAAGTTTTGAACATCGACCTTCTTGTGGACGACTTATTGTTTTGCTGTCTTATGAGTGACGTCATGATTTCGGTTCCTAATTGAAGACAACTGGCTAGCCTCTTCTAGCTACTTTAGTGACGTTGTCCAGCTAGGCTTGGAGATAAGCTTGTCTTCTTCTAGATACTTTCTTGATTTTACTCGCTCAAGCTTTCGCATATTCCACGAAGGGCATACCTTTTTACTGCTATGTAGTTCTTTGACCCTCAAAAGTTTTTCGGAGATGACTAACTCTACATACTGGTGGTCATTGATGGTTATTTCATCGATCACCTTCCATTCTTTGATCTTACCCATCAGGCGAGGTGATACAATTGTCAGATCCAGAATTGATCCCAAGTCACCTTGCCTGAATATGAACCCTGGCCCTGGCTCTCTTCAATTAAGTCATTCTTGGCCACCATTTCATTAAGCAAAATACCTCTCCTGTGTAGATGAACCTCTCCCCACTCCGGTGACTTACTATCAAAGTCCCCCGCAATGAGGACATGCCATAAGGCTCTCCTCAAGAGATGGTAGTTCATCCCCGAAATTAACAATGAAATCATTTGGGGAGAAGTAGCAGCTCTGTAACTCCCGCCACCTCTACCCAAACAAAACCGCTGTCTAATTCCAAAAATTCGCCGATGCCAAGATCCGGGTGGCACACCTGTATTCCGGATCTACATGATGCATTCTTGTACCAAGCAGTGAATCCTGGCTTCTTGTACTGTTCAGAAAAGATTATTTTATCCGCTCCTCTCTGCCTGAAAGTCTGCATCATGAGATTCTGTGCAGTTTTTCCCTTGCCAAGGTTGATTTACAAGAACCTGAATTCTTTCCTTTCCACTTCTACAAATTATCCTTATAAATAGGACAGAGCCTACTGTCTGGGACGGAATTTGACGTCCCTCATTCCTTTGTGTAAATAAGTTGTACAACGGAATTCCCTTTTACACTCCTTCCTTAGATAGTCTGGAATGCTACACTTCCAGCAAGCTGATGCTTACAGTCTGAAAATTCCAATATTTTGTCATTAGAAATTTTAACAAGTGCCAGTAAAAATTATTTAATGGTTGAAAATATTAACTCATAGGTTAATTAGAAATTCAGAATATGAAATTTTTCTCGAGTAAGATTTGAACAAATACAATAGAAAATTGAGAAATTATGGACCAAATTAATTAAGATTTATATCTATATAATCTTTTACCAAAAGGATTTAGAACTGATTACTATTTCACATTCATAATTATTCTAAAAATAATTAATAATCTTTTATAATTAATACAACAAACCACTGCCATGTTGTGATTTATATTCATTTCATGAACATTTTGCTTTTTCATGCAGAAAGATTTTTGCAAAGTATTTAAAAATTAAATTTATATTTTATCAAAATAAATAGTATTCTACCAAAATAGCAATCGCAAATCAATGCGTTTTTTAAGCGGCTAAAATAATATTATTAAATTAAAATTTACATCATATTTAAAAACTACATATATTTAAAAATATATAATCAAATGTCTTAAATAATTCAAAGACTATAAATTTCTAGTTGAATTAATTAGTAAACTTTGATGTTGTTTTATTTTTTATCCCATTCTAATTGTAAGACTTATAATATTGCTTAAAAACTTAATGTATGTATGTCTTTTCATTGCCAAGTTATTTAGGAAAATATCAATGTCAATTTTTTAATTTTTAAAATATTCATTATTTTGGATGGAATGATCGTAGGTTTTATTATATGTCTAAAGATGTGTTTTTAATAGTTCCACACGAATAAAGAATAATACATAGAATGATCACCGCAACAATTTTTCAAAATTTTTGTCAAAGCACTTGTTTGAACAAAATATAAATTACAAAACATACTTCATTTTCATCGATCTAATTCAACATACATATTCTTTAAATTTCTCCCTAAAAATTCACTTTAATATTTTGAAAAAATTATTATCCTTCTAATAAGTACTTGAATTTTTCTTGAATTACTTTTCTTATAAATTTCGAGCAAAGTTCAATTTTTTCACGTAAGTTATTTGAAATCTTTCAAGTTTGTATTCCATCCAAAAGTCTAGTACTGACAATGAAATTTTTAAATACTTATTATTTCCTTGTAGCTATTTTAATTCACAAGATATTTATGAAAATGAAATTATGGACAAACACTTATTAATTAAAGTGCCAATAAACATTGTTTATTCTTGTTTTTCATTATTAAATGCATGCTTAAATGTCGTCGTTATATGTATAAAGTTAATAATATAGTAAATAAATTTCATAAATAGATAAAATATTAAATAATTATCTGTTTTTCATAACAAATATATTTGTGACGCGATCTGAAGAAAGGGACCTTACAAGCATTTGAAATTAGGTTATATTTGCTGACAGTTTTAACTTAATTAATGCTTTCTTTTTAATTTAATTAAAAGGAAAGCAATAATTAAGTTAAAACTGTCAGCAAATATAACCTAATTTCAAATGCTTGTAAGGTCCCTTTCTACAGATCGTGTCACATTTAACTAATAAAGTATAGGGTAAGTTTTACATAATGCGAAAATGCACAAAATCTATACCTAGTAAAATGTATACATTTGTTTTCAACATCGAAAATAAAATGTCGATACATCGAAAAACTCGAAATCAAAACACCAAGTTTATAAACATCGACAAAGAATTCAAACCGTCGATTTTTCGATGTCGATGTTCCATCACTAATTAACAGTTTATTATTAAAGACTTAATACATGTTTGCAGAAATTAATGGTTACACAGATGAAGTGTTTGGAGATGTATGTCCAGTTGAATTTATTAGATCTTTGGGTTCACTCTGGAATTTCGCACCAGGTCATCAAGATGCTCACGAACTATTTCATCTGATTCTTAGTGCCCTTCAAGCTGAATCATCATGCAAAAATAGGGTAAATATATTTGCATCTATCAGCTTTTCAAAGAGCTAAATACTAAATGCAATGGAGCAAAATTTCTCGAGTGATCCAACTGAACAAAAATTTTCTCATATCGGGCTAATTTTATCGACGAAATTTAGTTCATTGTGTGACTATTTCAGTCACCCATCAATGCCCAAGACTAATTGCATTTTATTTTTGAGACTGTGAACTATCAAAAACGTCATAAACCAAAATTCGATTTCTTTCGTTCAATAACACCCTTTTCTCAGACGCGGTCACATATGGTAGAAGTTACCAAAATTCGATCTCAACATTTTCATACGGTTTCTTCCTGCTCTTTCGAAAAGCTATGGAATGCCCCTATGGGTAGACAAACTTTTTTTTTTAATAATAATCCCTCGGGAGTTTTTCTGGTCCTCTAGCGTGCGCGTCCTTGGCTGGTGGATAGGCTCCTATACTCTGTTCCACGAGAGAAGTCCCCTCCCAAGCAGCACGCAACATTAAGCGAATATCACAGCGATGTCAAGCGGTCAGATTTGTAATATTACCGGGTGATGTTACAGTAATATTAACGTAATATCACACGGTAATATTAAAATAAAATTTTTGTTAATAAAGCTACAAAAAATTAAGCAAATACCATATTCTGCATTGGCCTGCAGTAGGTAAAAAAAAAATTAATTAAGAAGTGCTATTTGACAAACATTGAATCTTCAGAACTCGAACCCCTGAAGTTTGGTTGGGAGGTTTGTAATGTAAGAGATTTAGCGCACTGGGAAAAGTGTGTGACTTAGCATCACACATTCTTAAATTTGCAAATTATAGTTTACAAGTGAAAACAAAATTTTTTTTGTAAGCGAGGAAACATTTATTCACTTATAACAAACAATTAAAATTGGATTTATTAGGTTTAGTTTAGGTACTTAAAAATGAGATGGAAAAAGCCTAGAATGTAATAATCTCCAGGGTGACAAACAAGGGTTAATCAAATTTTAAAATGTATAAAATAAAAAAAATTAAATTAAATCACCGGTATTATGGTTAGTTATTATAGCAGAATAGTGCTCTAATTTTAGAAATTAAGGAATGTACAATTAGAATTTTATATTTTATATTGTCCTATATGCATTCTCATTATATTCTAAAAATGGCAATATATTTATGGGGCAAAATTTCTAAAGTGATCCAAGTTGAAAAATGAACTATTTTTGATCGAGTTGAAATTCACGCAAAGTTTAGTACTACGGGTGAGTACTTCACCCACCAAGTATTATTAAGTTAAAAAAAAATTGTAGAAGGAGAAGGGAGTTGAATAACCGTGTAAAGTGTGTACATTTTACTTTATAATAATTCATAGTTATTATACTGTTGTATTTACAAAATTTGGCACTACAAATGTTTTTTGAAGTTTTTTTCCAGCTCTTTCAAATGGCATGAACAAACTTTTAAAAAATTGAAAATTTATTAATGTTTTAAACAAATTCAAAATATGTATAACTTTTTCTTGCAAATTGGATCCTTTTTATTTTCTTTTTTTCCTCTTAAAATAAAGCTTAGGATATGTGCTTTTAATGTACGAAGTAAACAAAATGTTGTTTTTGTTGTTTTCGAGATAAATAATTATAAACAATTAAAAATTAATAAAAATTGAATTCTTTCGTAAACAAATAGTAAAACAGAAATTCTAAAAATATAATTGCAAGGCTTATAAAAATCCGCATCCAACAAACCCTATATGAAGAATTTTCGATAAGGCCTTATTGAATAAATAAATAATTAATATTGGCTAATTAACAAATGAATATAATCCGTAAAAGTGAAGATAGAATATTAGATCTTTTTAATTAGCAAGTTCATATGATTCTGCTTTAAACAAAACATAGAGAAAGCATTTTTGATAATAAGAACATACTCAAAATCACCCACAATGAATTTCCGAATTTCCTTAAAGCAAACAGAAAGGTTTTTAACACTTTTAATAGGATTCCAATTATCAAAAATGCTTTGGTTGGGTTCCGTTTAATGCAGAAGCATATAAACTTGATAATGAAAAAAATCTAATATTTTATCTTCATTTTTACGGATTATATCCATTTGTTAATTAGCTAATATCAATTATTTATTTATTCAATAAGGCCTTATCGAAAATGCTTCATATAGGGTTCGTTGGATTCAAACTTTTATATGCTTTGCAATAATATTTTTAGAATTTCTGTTTTACTAATTGTTTGCGAAATAATTCAATTTTTATTAATTTTTAATTGTTTATCATTATTTATCTCAACAACAACAAAAAAACGACATTTTGTTTACTTAGTACATTGATAATTCATATCCTAAGCTTTATTTTAAGAGGAAAAACAAGTAGAAAATTATATTCATTTCATGAACATTTCGGCTTCCTCATAGAGAAAAAGTTTTAAATGTCACAAATAATGAAACAATGAAATCTTTTTGAAATAAATTTTTGTGTAGGGGCTATCCATAAACTACGTCACGCTTTCGAGGGGGGTCGAATTTGCTGAGCGTGATGATCTGTAGAAAAAATGGCATTCATACATGTGAAGTTTGTGACCAAAAGGGGGGGGGGGGGGAAAAAATGTTAAAAATAACGTGACGTAGTTTATGGACAGCCCCTTATATTATCTTTATATTAATACGAATCAATTTGTTTTTTACAATAAAATATTTATCATAAAGGAACTGTCTTTAAAAAATAACGATTTTAATAGTTATATTACACAATTTCAATTTGAAATGTCAAAAACAATGAAAAATTGTTATGTACTCCATCAATTCTTGGTAAAAATATAATTTATGTAGGTCAAATGATTCATTTTGTAATGTAGAAAATTCTTTCAAAAGGAAATACCATTAAAAAGAGAGCATTTTAAAAGTTATATTAAAAAATTTCAATTTGAAATGTCAAAAATGATAGAACTTTATATAGGTCAATCGATTTATTTTTTAATGTAGAAAATTTTTTCCAAAGAAAGTACTATTATGCCACGTCCCGTAACTATTAATTAATTAATTATATAATAAAATAAATATAAATGACATAATTACCATACTCGACTAATAATTAGCGTTTATTGGATTATAACTATTGTTACTTGTGCCAAACCAGTACTGACCGTCTTACCTAACCAGCCGCCCAGTACTGGCATAGTACTGATTCGGTACCGACGCTGTATCTCGCCGTTTTCTCACCGGAGACTGCCTTTGTACGGACAAAAAATTCGCAGACAACAAATGTAATAGTAATAATAATCAAATTTCTAGTAATTTTGTTTAAGCAATAATAATAAATTGTTTAAACAGATATAATCAGTTTATAAAAATTTAGTATGGATGAACTACATTTTACACTAAAAGGCATCTTTACAATTTGTATTAAAATTGAATACCTCAAATCATCAATTGTTTAAACAAGTTTATTAAATTTTCGGGTTAAAGAAAACAAATTTGAAATGTGTACGTCGAATAAATTAAAGTATAAATTAATTTAATAATTTAAATTTATCTATTATTTAAACAAACTTGAGTAAAATTGTTTGTAATCATACAACTTCAACAAACAAACACTAATTGTAAATTAATTTGTTTAAACAATTTATATTGTTTAGTTTAAGAAACCATGTGGAATTATGGATTCTTATATTAAACTAACATCGAAACAAAATTACCAATTGTGCATATATTAACAGATTTGAAATTGTTTATTTAAACAAATTCATTGTTTTAATTAATCGTCTAAATTAAATATGCTAACATCATATTTTGAAAATAATTAATTTTAAATTGTTCGTCAAATTGTTTAAACAAACTTATTGTTTAAAAAATTTACCTCACTCAGACTGTAAAACGTAACAAAATCTATAAAAACAAAATGTAACCATTTCATCAACAATTATTTTAAGAGATTCAGAAATTGTTGTCTTTTGGTGTGGCTAAAGAGATTTGATCTTACAAAGGAATTCAGACACTCCAATGCTTGGTATAACTCAACTGATGCATGGTAACTTTTTCCAATGCATTGTAAAACTATGCGAGTTTTACACAGCACCGGCCGACCGTTTGAAGACTCCAATGCATTGTAAAACTGTGCATTGTAACATTTTCTCTACTATAAAAGAACCACAAGAAGAAACACAAGACACAGTATTCAGTCTCAAGCAGTCCTATTCAGTCTTCTTCATCAACTTATATTTTTTCGGACAAAGTACGTGTGCTCAAATTTCCAGTCAGTTCTTCTTTTACAAACAAATTTATCGAATTAAAGTACGAGTGATCCAATTTTTCCAAATAAACTATATTACAATTTCAAAGTGCGGATTCAACAGAGGAATCTTTTAAATCATCGACATTATTTAAACGTTATCCAGCAAAGTCCTGACCGGAAACCACCATTGTCTTCCGACAGCACCGAGCCAGTACTTCCGAATTAAAATTTCCAACCGTACATATTCAACCATCATCATCTACCAATTTCAACAACCAAAGACCAGCCTTCGCAATCCAACAATCCAATTTTAGCAGATCATTAGGTAAATTACTACTTCATGCCGATCTTGAGTGAAACGCATCTTAAATATTGTAAACAAAAATCTTTTGTTAGACTCATCCTAAATTCAATAATTCTGAATCTCTAGAAATAAAAATAATCAATTTTAAATAAATTTATATCTTTACTTGGTAAAATAACAGTGTTTTTATTTTGTCAGCCCTGTCCCAGTACTGGCGGAATTTCTTTTCTATCTAACTGAATCAGGAAACTAGGTTTAATTATATTGTGGTGGAATGATTGATAGTTTGGTTAAAGCAGAAATAAATTAACATTTTTTAAATCATTTTTAACAATTACTTAACTGAGTTCTGACATCACAATTAAAAAAAGACAATTTTAAAAGTTATATGGAAGAAATTGAATTTTAAGTGTCAAAAATGATAGAAAATTGTCATTTACTCCATCAATTCTTGATGAAATATAGACTTTATATAGGCCAATCGATTCGTCTCGATGCAAGGAATCTAAATTTTTCACTTCTAAATAGAAAATTTATTGGAAAAAAAATTTTGTAAAAAAACCGTATTTTTTAGGAAAAAAGGTGCTCAAAAAATTTTAAATGAGTATTTCTAAAAATCTCTTTAATCATTTCTAGATTTTTGTGAGTGTAATAACTCTGCCAAATATCATTGAAATCGGTCAAATTGTTCTCAAGATAGAGAGTCTACAAAAAGCGTGACATTTACACACACATACATCTGGACATTTGCTTAAAACTTTAAATATATACATTTTAGATGAAAATGAGTTGATTTAGACTATTTTTGGAAAATCGAAAATCGGCACGATTGCAAGGCTTACACGATTACAAGGCACGATTACAAGAAAATAAAAAGGGTCCATTTTCAAGAAAAAGCTATAAATATTTTTAATTTGTTTAAGGGGGGGGGGTAGCGTCTTAACAACAGGTTTTTCATGAATTTCTTTTGGAAATTTGACAAAAGTAAATTTATTAAAGTATTTTGCATATAATAAAGTGTGATTTTAAGAATATTTCGTGAAATTTTGGTACAAAAATATATTGAAATACGCCGATAGCAGCAGATTCACTGTGACGTCTTTTTTTTGCGGTGCACGTCATATCTCAGCACCAAGTTATCTAAAACGGATGAATAAAATTATTTCATTAAAAGACATGTTTATCTAAGGTCTGACAGTGTCCAAATTTTAATTTTTTTAAAAAATTTTTGTTGGCCATTCTAGTGAAAATTTCGATTTTTTTGCGTAAAATTTCGCCATTTTGTAAGTGTAAAACAGCCTTAATGTCGGAAAATTAAAAAAAAGAAGTGTCAGACCCTAGCAATTTGTATTTAGAAAGTGTGTA
>WNHD01025232.1:0-11185 GCA_011057455.1 Ganaspis sp. Gsp50
TCGCAATTTTTGCATGACCCTGAACCCCTTTAACTTCAATTCATTTGCTCTTTTGATTTAATTCGAGATCTGCCTCATTTCAATTTAAAAATTTTCTTTCAAAAAAAGTGTAATTTACTGAAGACTAGTTTCAAGAGCATTCTAAAAGCTAGCTAAAAGCTATCTAAAAGCTAGCTAAGAGCTAGCTAAGAGCTAGCTAATTTTATAGCTAGCTATTCTTATTCAAAGCAAATTAATTCTCTGATTCGAAATCAAGTTTTCATTGATCCAAAAAAGAGTGTGAATAAAATACAATTTCTATTTGTTTACTCCTACTATTCAGAATTTTTGTTGTAAGTGTCAATAATTTGCATTTTTATACTTACTAAAGGCACGATATCTTTATAAAGTCAATAAGGACATTATCCTTTCTATCTTCGGAGTCCCAATATCCCCATCTGGCAACTACCTCCAGGACTTTTTCGCTGTGATGAAGGGGTCTTTCCAAAGAACCCGAAAGATCGTATTCCTCCAAACAAAGCTCGTGCGGTGCGTGTCCAATTTTATCGCCAAATTCTCGACAAATGTCAAACGCGGTCTTCTGAGGCCCGATCTAAAATTTCGAGAAATAAACATCAATTACAAAAGGTGATTTACACTTATTATTAGCATTAAATTTAAACATGTAAAATATTAAAACAGTATTTACAGTAAAAATATTTACGAAATATTTACAGTAAAAATATTAAAGAAATATTTAGACTAAAAATATTAAAGAAATATTTACACGAAGAATATTAAACAAATATTTATACTAAAAATATTAAACAAATAGTTACACTAAGAAAATTAAACAAATAGTTGCATTAAGAATATTAAACAAATAATTACACTTAAAACAAAAATATTTAAAAACATTGAATATTAAAAATCATAAAAATCGAAAAATGGAATGTGAACTAACGGTGACATTGGCACATTCTCCTTCTCTCGAGAGAAGATAAATCCAGATTTTTAAATCGCCAGAAGGAGCTCCTCGAAGTCCGTTATTTGAAATATGATGACGTTCTAGAACTTCCAATATTTTTGCCTCTTTTGCAAGATCGGCTGCTGAAAGTTTGTACAATTTTGGATAGAGTCGAATCAAATCAGCGACAACTTTGGTTTCCGATCGATTCCAATCTTCAGCACTATTTCCACCTGCGTGCATTAACGTTGGACCCCAAATTGCCGAAATATTGTCCACAGTCATCAGATTTTTCGAACTCTTTCTAGCCAGGCAGTGAAGATGCTCCAAAATTCTATGAAGAGTTGCTTTCGTCACCGTATCCAAATTCGAAAGCAGATCCCGATAAGCTGTCACTTTCTCGTCGTCACTGCTCACTTCTGAAATTTTTTATTCATTAATTAACTCAAGGGAAAGTATTACTTAACATCGGCTAATATTATGCATAATAATTTAGCACTAAAATAAGTAAGAAGGCGAAAAATAAGTAAACGAACAAATTAAAAGATAAGTATTTTTATAGAATAAATTTCCGAAGAGGAAGTCGACTTTGAAAGGAAAAATATTAAATTGTTTTCTTTGGTCCTAGGTCGTTAATTATTTGAATCAAATAATGAAACTGAGGACGTTGATGGATTATTATTAATAACTATGTAAATGAATAAATAAACGGATAAAAATAGAAATGAATAGAAAACGAAATGAATAAAAAAACACAATGAATAAAAAACGAAATAAATTAAAAAACGAAATGAATAGAAATAAAAACGAAATGAATAAAAAATGAAATGAATAAAAATAAAAACGAAATGAATAAAAACGAAATGAATAAAAAACGAAATGAATAAAAATAAAAACGAAATGAATTAAAAAACGAAACGAATAAAAGAATGAATAAATAAATAAATTACGAATCAGATGAATTGCGGTATAAAAAAGCAAAATAAAATCTAAAAATATTACAATTTCGTACAAATGATTGAAAAAACATTAAATTTTAATTAAAAAAATGGTAAATAAATACAAGTGCAAAATTGCAAAATAAATACAAATTATTTTTCACTTTGCGCCCGTATATGTAAGAATTAAAAAACAAATATGATTAACTACGAATTGAAATTTTAAAAAATACAAAAAATAGCAAATAGAGCTGTAAACAAATAGAAAAGCCAATAAATAGGAACAAAGAAAAGCAAAAAAAGTTGCTCCAAAAACACTATGGAATTCTTTATGAAAGATATTCTGATTTTACTAATTAAGTTGAAAGTTTCTGGTGTCCTTCGACGATTGGTCAACGAATGAATCATCGTCACCACAATGCTTGGTCGGACGAGCAACTAGCAAATCACATTCACATATTCGAGTTCAATGTTCTTTTACTAACATATTAAAAGCGATGATCACTAATTCAGTTAAATTAGCACTCTCTAATTGTCTACTTTAGATCAATTTTATAAAATGAAACACAATATTTCCAATTTAAGAAACACGAAAGAATATTTTTTACAAAAAGAAAAGAAATAGTTTTTTTTAAAAACAAACATTTTTATAGTTTCCAAAAGTAGTCTTTAAAAATAATTTCCACAAATAATTTCTAAAAATAGTTTCTAAACAATGCTTCCCTATGAGGAAGCAAAATTGTTTTGATAGTTTCAAAAATTATTTTGAAATCTACAATTTATTTTTTTGGATATTAAAAAAGTAGCTAATATATTTTTAAGAGCGCTAATAAAATAATTTAATGAAATGATGAAACTACTAAGAATTCATTCAATGAATGGATTCCTTTGATTTTCCTTTATAGACTGAGACCAATTATAATTACAAACAACGCTTTTAGCTCAAAATCAAGTTTAAAATTCTTTAAAAAATCAAACAAAAATCCTTCAATAATTCCAAGCGCCTTCATTTCGTATTTTCCAATTTAATTTCGTGTCTTTCAATTTAATTTCGAATCTTTCAATTTAATTTCGTTTTTTTAATTTATTTCGTGTCTTTCAATTTAATTTTCAAAGGTGAAAACCTTTTTAAAAAAAAGTTTAATAAAAGTGGCTCAATTACCAATTACGCTACAAAGTTGGTCGTGAATTTTGGAAGGAAATAACGGATCTGGCAGGTCGCGGAGGAATCTTCTCAAAACGGTTGCTACGTCGTGTTCCGAATACGAGTCTTTAGTAATTTGTGTAGTCCATGCGTCTCTTCTAAAAGCCTCTAATAACTTGACGACTGCAGAACTGGATCCACTTCGACGATAAATGCCCTCTGTCATGATTCCTGCAAGCAGAAAAGAAAATAATTGCCGTTCTACATAATCTAAACTATCAGAAATCTTGTTATAATTCTTATCTAACTGAGGCACTTCCTTTATATTTAAGTCTTTTCACTGAAAACTTTTCCCTGAATAAACTAACGATCACTTCAATTCAAACAATCAAATTTCATTTGGATCTTTAATTCCCTCTTCAAATTTTTTTGAAAACAAAAAATCTGCAGTTATTAGGTACAATTATTAGTTACAATTTTTAGGTACAATTTTTAGGTACAATTTTTAGGTACAATTATTAGGTACAATTATTAGGTGAAATTATTAGGTACAATCATTAGGTAAAATTATTAGGTACAATTATTAAGTACAATTATTTATCGCAATTATTAGTTACAATTATAAGTTACACTTATTTGTTATAAAAATTAGTTACAATTTAATTTTGTCTTTTGCTTTTGGAGAAACTATCTATCAATTAATCAAATTTAATGTTTGGGTTTAGTTTTGATTCGATAGTTAATAAACATTCATTGTTAATAACAAACAAAAACAGTCCTCTAAAATTGAATTCTTTTGGAAAATTTTTTACAAATTATTTCTTTGATTCGCAGTTGTTTTTTCCTCACAAGTAATATTTCACTTTTCTGTGTTTTGAGGCCAAGAGATCATTAAACAAACAACTTCTGTATCACATGGGATAATTATCAGCTAATATCTTTAGAAACATTTTCAAACTGCTGTTTTTAAAATTATTAACATTTTTGCTACATTTGTTCTTAATCCAAAATCGTGTTCAGTGTGAATTTTTCTAATCGAATTTGATCTTGAAATAATAAATTTCCAATCTGAAGGAAAATACAAATTATTATTTGGATTTGTTAGTTTAATTTTGAGATTTTATATAAATTATTATAATAGACAATAATAATTAATAGATGGTTGTAGTTAATAAATAATAGTGAATATACAAAAATAGTTAATAAACAAAAATAGTTAATTAACAAAAATAGTGAATAGACAAAAATAGTGAAAAGAAACAAATAAATAGTAGTAGTCAAAAATAGTGAATAGACAAAAATAAATAGTAGTCAAAAATTGGGAATAGACAAAAATATTTAGTAGGCAAAAATAGTTAGTAGATACAAATAGTGAATAGATGACAATAGTTAGTAAATAAGAATAGTGAGTAGATAACAATAATTAACAGCTTAATTTGTAAAATAATTAGATTTTCTCGAAAAAAGTAAAAATCACTTTTTGCTTTATTTTCTGCCCAAGCAAGTAGTATGTGCCATAAATAAACAGTGTAATCAAATGATCTAGGATATCATTGATAATGAAAAAGAGTCATAAGATAAGGTAACTAGATTTGTCAATACTGCCTGATTGACAATTAAATCTAACCCAAAGATAAAGCAACAACAGACCTTATTTTCTTGTCTCAAAACATCTCTCTTGTGCAAGAAAAAAGATAAATAATTTGATTATAAATTTTACATATTAAAATAATTTAATTTATTTGTTTTATTTACAAAATTCGAATAAAAATAATTATTGTCCCAGATTATCTAAAAATACCTAGATTTTTCAAGAAAATTGCCTAAAAAGGATTGCAATGAAAAAAATTACGCAAACGGAGAATTACGCAAATTTGAAACCTTCAAAGTAACATTTCAAAAAATAAAAATGCAATAAAACTGCATAATGTATAAAAGCATAATATGTTGATAAAGTACTTGACAAAGATAAATTTGAAACGCAACAATTTCCGGAGACTTACCATGGGCATAAATAAAGTTGATACATTTATCAAGAATGACAGGCACATTATCTTGGCTGAGTTGTTGTTGATTCAAAGCTGGACCAGAATTTGTAGCAGCTTGATAAAGAGCGTGTCTCCAAGCTGCAGCTTCACTGGACAAAGGTGCTGCCAAATGAAGAGCTCCACTGCCTCCAGCATCCACCACTACCACAGGAATATTTCCTGCCTCTGATTTTGGACCCTCTTGCTCCCGTAATACTAAAAAAATTACACACAGTTAATTGCAATTTCACTTCAAAGTCGGAAAATCAAAAGTCGTGATTAATTCATCATTTCGTTCAGAATCATTCATATTCATCAATTCATTCACAATCATTTATGATCAACGATTCATTCACAATTATTCATATTTATCAATTCATTTGAATAATTCAAATTTATCAATTCATTTGAATCATTCATATTTATCAATTCATTCACAGTAATTCATATTTATCAATTCATTCACATTCATTCATTTCAAGATCAAACTTTAAATTAATTAGAAATTGGATTAACTGAAATTTAAATGAATTTGAAATTGAATCGACTCCAATTTGAACGGATTCAAGTTCAGATCGATTCAAAATTGAAGCGATTGAAATTTAGAACGATTCAGATTTGAAAGAATATTGAAATTTGGATTGATTTTTATTTTAACCGAAGGAAACTCGAAGAGATTGAAATTCTGATCGATTGAAATTCTGATCGATTGAAATACGAATCGATTGAAATTTGAAGTGATTGGAATTGACACCGATTAAAAATTGAACCAATTCAAATTCGAATTGCTTCAAATTTGAAGCGATTGAAATACGTATCGATTGGAATTCAGAGCGATTCAAATTTGAACCAATTCAAATTAGATGGATCTATTCAAATTTGAATCGATTGAAATTTGAAGCGATTGAAATACGAATTGATTCAAATTTGAAGCGATTGGAATTCAGAGCGATTCAAATACGGATCGATTCAAATTGAAGCCAATTCAAATTCGGATCAATTCAAATTCGGATCAATTCAACTTCGAATCGATTCAAATTTGAACCGATTAAAATACGAATCAATATTAATTCGAAACGATTGAAATACGAATCGATTTAAATTTGAAGCGATTAAAATTCAGAGCGATTCAAATACGCATCAATTCAAATTGAAACCAATTCAAATTCGGATCGATTAAAATTTGAACCGATTAAAATACGAATCAATTCAAATTTGAAGCGATTGGAATTGACACCGATTCAAATTTGAACCAGTGTTCTAAATTTCTCAATGGAAATTCAGACTGTTTTAAATTTGAAGCGATTAAAATTCAGATCGATTCAAAGGGCCGATTTGAATTTGAATCGATTCATTTCAGATTAAAAGTAGAATTGTTTTGAAAAAATGGTTTTCAAGCGAACTCAGAAAATCTACAATTGGTCGAAAGAGCATATTTGAAATATAAAAAAATTCAAAGAAAATACTTTTAAATTACGATAATATAAAATTAACAGTTATTGTACGAAAAAAATTGAACTTCACACAAGGATTCTATCTGATGATATCATATTAGCTGTGCCCTGATTATTAAACTTGAACTTAGATACTCTGTCTGAAATTTAATACACATGACATTTATAACGTGAGTGTAGCTGGCAGAACAGAAATATAAAACTGAGGCGTTATTTGCATTTTTGCGAAATGTCTAAGTTGTCTTATTCCCTGGAAGTTCAGAGATAAATGCAGAATGATTCATAAAACATATTACATAGTTCATTTCAGCTGCGCAATCGTTAAGCGCCGACTTCCACTATATAATTACTCTAATAATAATTGAGGTCAGAAAAGAAAGAGGGTTTACATTTTTACGTAAAATATTTCCAAATAGTTTTTACCTCCACATAGGGAAGCCGATTTTCAATCTTTGTATTAATTGCATTTTAGTTTAGCTACCTGAATTCATAATTTGCTTAAAAAGTATTTCTCAAAACAGAAGGAAATCTAAAACTCTTTTTCCATTACAAATGAAAGTATACTAAATTTAAAACCTAACAAATCAAATGTATGATTAATTAATTTCAATAAAATAATGCTATTTCGTTTTTATTATTTTCATTGAACGTGACACATTTAGGCACTGAATCTGTTTATCAGTCTCAAGGCCACATTAATAAACAATTACTATAATTTTTTCGGAGCGTTCCAATTCAACTGACAGAAGAATTGAAAGCTAAACCGGTACTTTTAGAGTGTATTGACATTAATTTTTATACAACATTAGCAAAACGAGCGCTTGTTCATCAGAACTGGTTACATTTCTTTTTCAATGATCCGAACGATTCAATCCTTTTTCCTGCAATTCTTTCATTCTTTCATAAATATAAAATACTATTTTTTCGTTTCTTTTATTTTTTTCACCTTTCATTTTCATATTTATTATTTTTCATATTTTCAACTTACCTATACATCGAGCTTTTCGGAGATCAATTGTTTCCAAAACAACAGGATTCAAAGTTCGAGTATAAACCAATGTCCTCTGATGAAGAAGAGCCCAGGCTGGAAACCAAGAACCCGTCACTCCTTCCTAAAAATAAAAAAATTATTTTGTTAATATATTTAAAAATTAAAATAATATTAACAGCAACAACAACAATAATAATAATGTACATATAACAGAATTCAACGAATAATAATAATGGTTTATTGTCCAAAGCTGCAAAATCTACAAAAGTTAATTAATTTCCAAAAAGCTCATTAATTTGCAATTATATTTACAATTGATCATAAACTATAAATTGAACTCATGAACTAATAAATTATAAAAGTTAATGATTTTAATAATTTAACAAATTTAGCTCTTTTTTTAAATACAAATTTAATAATAATTCGTGTATCTTTTTAGTTTTTTTTTCAAATTTTAATTTTTTAAATGTAATTTTTTTAATGTATTAAAAAATATACAGTTAAATAAAGAATAGACTTTTTGTGTCAAAAAATTGTTAGGCACAAAATAAATGCTTTTGTGAGCACATTTAAAAGGAAAAATGGTTTTTAGTTAACATTATTCTTTAAAAAAAAAAGGATACATGGTTTCATAAACACTTTAACGAGTATCAAATTATGCTAAATCGTTAGTTAAATTTACTGATGATGGAATTTGCACTACGTGCTTTTTAGTTGAAAAAAATTATTTCCTGTAAAATTTCATCACGTTTCTGTAGAAATATCATCTGCTATTATTTCTTTGTACAATTATTTAATAATGTATCTTTGTTCTTTACGTATACCTTTGCCTCTTCAAGATAATATTTTTCACTTTATATTCACAATTTTTAATCACATTTTAAAATTATGTAATAACAATTAAATCCTATAATACAATTTTCATAATTAAATTCAATAATACTCTTGTAATCAAATTTAATAACAATTCTATAATTAAATGTTTACCAATTTTATAAAAAAATACAATATTTTTATACAAAAATTCATAATACAAATTCCATAATGAAATTTAATAACAAAAATGCTATAATCGAAATGAATAGTACAAATTTAAAAATATAAATATGACAATGAAGGTCATTTTAATATTTCGTAATACAATTACTCTCTCATGAAGGTAGTTTCAAATAATTTTATTTTTTACTTATTTTTATTTTCTGCAATTAAATTTACCTTCAAGTAGGCCCAGCCTGCTCGTGTTAATAATGAGGTGTACTTTATTGGAAAAACCGGAGTCATAGCTTCTAAAATTCTTTGTGCCCAAATTCTTCTTTCCGTAATTCCCTTCGCATAAAAAATATGAACTCTAGGCCTTCCTTCGCAATGAACTGCGATACAATGAACATTTTCACCATCCACTACTCTAAAAACCAAAAATATATTATCTTCTTTTTAAAAAAAAATATATAAAATAACTATGGCTAATTAACAACCATAAATAATTAATCATTTATTTATTATTAACTAGAATTTTTGTTTTTTTTATTAATTACTTGTAAATTGATTAATGTTCCCTTTATCACTAAACAAATTTTAATTTAATTAAAAAATTAGATTTAATTATTATCTTTATTAATTTCACGGAGATAATAATTAAATCAAATTTGGTACAAACTTAGTTAAATAAATAATTTACTGAATTCATGTACTTCAAATAATAATTAAAAATTCTACAATATTCACTTGTCCCTTTTTTTAATCACTTCCGGACAATAAAATTGATTTATAAATTAAGATGAGGGTTCCTGCTTTCTTTATGTACTTCAAGATAACCCTTTTTTAATATAAATAGAAAGTGCAAATGCGGGCAAATAATTACCGATTTAATAACCAATTGCAGGATTTTTATTAAATAAGAAATTAAGAAAGTCTTAATCTTGAGAATATAATTTTTGAATGAAGTTTTGCCCTTGAAACTTTAAACTGGGATTAGAAAACAAGATATATACACTAAAAGGTCATAGTATCAGGAAATTCAACTATGTAGTTCTATAATAGAAGCTTTTATCACAAAACGATAAAATATTAAATCCTTTTCCGCATTTGACACAAATAATAATGAAACTCATTTCATTTTAACATTTTTATCTCTCAAACAGGAATTTATGAATAAATGCGACAAATTCCGTCCAATACAAAGTGCGTTCAATTTTTTAAACCAAGAAAAAAAGAAAAAAATAATCAAACAAAAAACAAACAAAAAGAAAAAACAAACAAAAACAAATCTAAAATAATTTGTAGTAAAATCCAAAATAATTTATTGTAAAATAGTTGCGATTTTTCAAAATATCAATAAAACTTTTTTTGAACGAAATTTACTAAAAATGTGATCTTCAATTTATTCACGTTTCGTCAATACTCTGAAATTCTTGGGTTTTTTCTATTTTACTCAAAAAATGTTTTCTTTGATCCAAGGAAAATTTCTTTGTAATTTACATTGCTAAATAGTAAAAAAGTGTTTTATTTCTATTTGAAAACACTTTTTTCTTCTTTAATAATTTTTGCTCAGTCTATAATGAAATATAGACAAACATTATAAATAATATTTCGATAGATAAATAAATTATTAAATAATATTCAGATAGATAAATAATTATTAATGAAACATTAATGAAAAATTAATGAAAGAAAAATCAGTACAATGAAAAAATATCTGAAACAATTAAAAATAATCTAGATGTATATAAAATAAAAAATAAAATATAATATATCTTTAAAAATTAAAATATCTTTAAAATTTATAATATAAATCTTTTAAATAACTATCTAAGTTAATTCACAGAAAATAAAATCACAAAAAAATAAATCCATTAATTAACTCATTAATGGTCCTTAATGATTGCGGGTGTTCATTTAATTAAATAAATAAATAAACTCACTTTACGTCCTGGAGTAAATGAATACTATGGATTTTTTCAAGATTGATGACTTCCTTGACAGTGGACATGCTTTTATCACTATAAAACGAGAGTTTTTGGTCAATTAAAACAGCAGCCCTTGAAACTAAATCTTTGGCCCTTTCGATCCCAACACCAGATCTATAAACAACACCCCTATGACTTGGAGGATTTTGGCTTCCCAAACAAGTCTTGGGCCTCTCTAATTTCATCGAATGAACACTTTTCACAGCCACTTCAATCACCTCTTTATTCCTCGACAAAAGTTTGCTTCCACTTTTCACAAAATTAATCATATTAGGTTTCATCAATCTTTGCATAACACTCGTCCTTTTCTCCTCGGTGCCCTTAACACTCGAACTAGTCGCACTCGTCGAATTCAGAATCGCCTCTTCCACTGAATCCGAAATCGTTTTAGCACCACAATTCGAATTATCAACTTTGTCTTTAATCGCGGATTTCCTAGGCGGAACAGCCGGTTGTTTCCTCGAAGCCAGATGAGCCAATTTTGGCAAAAGAGCCGGACTCTTTTTCGTGGACAATTTCTCGGGCGCTTCTACCATTTCAACCTCGTCGTATTCATTTTTTGGTAAAGAATCAAATCTTCTAGGAGGCGCTGGAGGTGTTGCTGAAATTTCATTCTCAACAACCGAATCTTCCTCAGTCACTTCCTCTTCCTCTTCGTTCTCTTCTCTCAAGTCATTGACACTTCCTCCACTGCTCGCCGATTCATTGTTTTCCAAAAA
>WNHD01025321.1:0-10287 GCA_011057455.1 Ganaspis sp. Gsp50
CGCTCTTGTGGAATGGTATGCTTTTCAATACGTACTTGAAACGGTATGTTTTTCAAAGCATTTCCGAAATGGTATGGTTTAGCACCCAGGCGACGAAATATCAAAATCTTTCGAAAAACAATTGAATGCATAAATAATCAACTTCAGCTGTGGACAGAATGAAAGAATGAAAGAATGAATGATTGAATTGTCGATTATTATATATAATTGTACATTGTATTATGTAATATAGTTAAGTATGCATTTTCGTATTTCACTAAATCTAAGACTTTTCTAAAAAACTTTATTCTGGATGTTGATCGATAAATTGACTTGAGTTAGATAAATCCAATGTCCGCAATCCTAGAAGCTGAATCTACTCTTTACCGTTAGATAGCTTCTAGTCATATTTAGGGCATTCTGTACGTATGACTTGTTAAGTTCCGTTATAATTTTGATTCACAATGATTAGAAATAAAGAATTGAAATTTAGTCGAGAAAGAACTTTTAAAGTTTTTGTTCATCCATTTTGTATGTTCTTTCATTTTTTTCTCTCCCTTAATTTTTGTCTTCCTTAATTTTTGTCTTCTTTAATTTTTTTCTTCATTCATTTTTCCTTGATTCATTTTTTCTTCATTCATTTTTCTTCAATCTTTTTTGTCTTCATTACACTTTTTTGCAATAAATCTCTGTCCCATCATAAACGTTTCCTATGAAAATACTTTTTATTTATAATATTTAGACACTTCGTCTTTTTTAATTAACAAACTGTTAATTCGTTTTAATAAATTTTATTTCAGTAAAAAATGGTGCCTTAATCATCATTCTTTCGAATAACACGATTGTCATAAAGTATTAAAAAAGTAAAACAATTGTAAAAAAAAGTATTTAATTTTGATGCAGTTCAAAATAAATATTCATGGTATTTAAGATTCTTTATTTCTTGAATATAAATTATCAAATCTTGAAATGAAGGCTAAGAATTACGTTCAGAAAATTTTTAAATATCAGTGTTGGGAAATTTATAGATTTTTGGAAGGTGTAAGATTACAACCAAAAAATTCTTGGCATTTTGAGCGCTTATCCATCTCTACAAGTTGAAATTTTATTGAATGACTTTTTATGTTCAATTTATTCCAGAGTTTTCTTTAACTATAGTCAATCGTTATAGTCAGCTTTGAAAAGACCCTTAAATTGTCCTGGTTCACAAATCGAAAGGTCATTGACTCACGAAATCAATTTTTCCATTTCATAAGTTTTCTCTTTCGAAAACGAATCGTTTTTGACATGTGAATGATCACGTAAATTTTGCCAATGTAAATGATCTGCACTATGCACAAAATTATCTACGAATTTCTATACAAAAAATGATTCACAAATTTACAAAAACTGATCCACAACTTTACAAAGAATGATCTGCACTATGCAAAAAATGATCTACAAATTTTTATACAGAAAGATTATTTACTTAATATTACATACACGTATAATTTATGTATAAATATGAACCATTTAAACAGAGTTATTAATAGTTAATACATCTTTACATAAAGTTGTTATAAAAAAGCTTCACATGAAGAGATAATTTGTTTACACAAAACAAATCGTGTGTTTCTTTGTTGAATTGGATTAAAAAAGGACGACTAATTTTCATTGATTATTTCTTGAATAAAAAAGAAAGATTTGAATATTTAGGTGTTCACCGAGTATCCTGAAAGTTGCAAAGGAGGACTCGTGAAGGATAGCAAAACAAAGAAAGTGATAATGTGGCGTAGTGAAGAAGTGACGTGAGTATAGTCAAAAAGGAGGTCGATGACGTTTAAAAACTAGGAAATCAGCATACGGCACAAAAACCTCAGCAACTCGAAGTCGAAAGTCGTTTTTCCCCTCGAGTTTAGTAATCGCCTTGCCATTTCTTGTGTATTTGAAAAGGAAAGACGAGCAGCGTGACATCTCTAAAACCTCAGATTACGGAAATGCCATGAGGCTACTTGTAACTCTGCTTCACCGAACTACCAAGTCATTGAATAAGTAGGTTCTCCAGCGGGTGCAAATGATAGCTTATGCAGTCGGATATTTTTTCCTGGCAGCGAGGTGAGCGAAACGAGCTCTATACTACTTCTTTCTTACTCGCAAGCGTCTAAGGCTAACTGTATTTTGACTTTGTGGCCTGAATTGCGGTAACACAGTAACTGGCTCTGCGACACCCTGAATAACGGACCCCATCTTCGAAGGCACGTTAGGCCTTTACTTGGGTATCTACCTACGTACCTTACCTACATAAAAGGCCTATATGAGTCCATACACGTGGGCCTCCAACTTATCCGTCTTTCACAAAGAGGATTGTCCTAAAAAAGCCGAGTAACTGGTCAGCTCGCTATCACAATCGCTGAAACTGTTCAGATCAACGGGACATTCAAGACTCATACACAAAAAAATTGTCGTCTTTATATTCTCCATCTGGACAGAGAAGCAGAAAAACTTTACTTGTTTTTTTTAAACACGATATTTCACGTATTTCAATCTTTTATTCTTTACGCTTTTTTCTTACTCTCGATTCAATGCTTTACACTGAAAAAAAAGTAGTAGGTTTTACTACTTTTTAACTACTGAGAGTAGTACAATAGGTCCTCAACTCAATTTAAAAGATTGTATTGACTACCATAAGTAGTTAAAAGAACTAGGAATGTAATTGAAACTACTACTTTAAGTTACTTCAAAATTAGTTAAATTAACTATAGCAAAAACGTCAGCATAACTATAAAAGCAGTTACTTTAACTACTTTTCACTATATCCTATATGGTAGTTGAAGCTGTCGATCAAATTTTCTTCAGTGTAGACGTATAGGATAGTATGCTATAATAGAATCATTTATATTATGTATACCATTTATTATTATTCATTATTATTTATTGTCATTTATTATTATTTATTATTGTTTATTAGTCATTATTATAGCTTATTAGTCATTATTATTGCTTATTAGTCATTATTATTGTTTATTATTATTTATTATTGTTTATTACTGTTAAAAAATACCTTATTTTTCTAGTGGCAATTTTTTTATGTACACAGTTTACTTAAAAGTATCAAATTAAAGAAGATTTTGTGATCAATTTGATACTTTTTGGTATCAAGTTGATACTTTCAAGACAACTGTGTGTCTTAGAACCAAATTCTCGATTTCATTAAAATCGGGTCCAAAGGAGATTGAAAATTGGACTCATTTTCTGTATAAAGCAATTTATATGCACTGTAAAAAAGATAATTATAAGATAATTATAACTTCTTACTTTTATAATAAATAAATTACGAAAGGTTGGTACGAAAGGGCACTGCCCGTTTATTCTTGTAAATAAAAATAAAATAAAAAATTGTAATAAAAGAATTGAGCAGCGGTATATAAAAATATACCTAACTACTTTTATTGCTAGTTTAGAAAGTAATTTGTAACGTTTTTATTACGTTTAGTACGTTTTATAATTCATTAATGTTTAAATAAAGACCATTTAATTTGCTTTTTGTATAATTGCTTGGAATTTAGTTCTCGAGTGGAATAATGTTATGTAAATGTTATTTAAAATCATTTCAAATATCAGATAATCAGCAAGTGACATTTGAAACAAGTTCCATCGAAAAAAAAACTTTTCGAAAGCCTTACAATGCAAACTTTATTGAAGAGTTTTTAAAATTCATTGCTGAAATAGTTTTTTGTAATTTTGTTGCTTTTTAATTGTTGCATTTAAAAGAAATAAACCGAAAAATATATAAGCAAAGCATTGATCTTATAGAATTTTATTGATACGTTTTTAGCTACCCATGGTCGTATAAACGAAAAGTAAGTAAAACTGTACTGTAAAATAAAAAATAAAATGTCTTTTTTTGTAATATAGAAAAAATGTACTTAAAATTGTATTTCTATACTTATAATTAGCATTATTTAAATGCATGTAGAATAAATATAACAGGTTATTGCACCAGGCGAGCAATTTATACTTTCTAAGTACAACGTGTCACGACTGAAATTATTAAATTAATATTTTCTTATCTCAACAACACGCATTTGACTAATTAGAAACGTATGAACGTTTTCAATAAACAATTCCAGGTATGAAAATATGTTCATTTCTGTTCTTAAATCCACTTAGGTGTCGATTAGTTTCATTCTTTGCAAATAATTTAAATTGATGAAATTCTCTTCAACAATTGAAATTAATGCAATTCTCTTTAGCAATTGAAATTAATGCAATTCTCTTTAACAATTGAAATTAATGCAATTCTCTTCAACAATTGAAATTAATGCAATTCTCTTCAACAATTGGAATTAGTGCAATTCACTTTAATCATTGAAATTAGTACAATTTTCCCAAACAATCCAAAGTAGTGAAATTTTCATTTGAATTATTTTTAGACTTACTTTCGTAACAAGAAAATGTGCTTCTTAACTGAAAACAAATAAGGTACCGCGTGCAATAACTGCCCTTGAGCCTAAGCGTAATTTTCTTGCACAGCCACGCTGAAAAAAGAAGTATCTTAAAAGTTGTGTGAAGTATCTACAAAGCTACTTAAAGTTTCTTATTTAAAGATGTTTCGGACCAAAACATTTTAATTTAAAATGTTTGATAGTCACGTTAAGATACTTATTTTTAAAGTGTCGCAGAACCTCGATTGAAGATGACGGTGGTCCACGCTTACAATCAGTTTTTGCTTGCGGACTATTAAAAAGTGCAACAAGAATATAATAAACAAAAAATAAAATTCACAAAGGATGATAATATAAAAGACAAAACGCAAAAGTGTTTGATAAAGAATAAAGAGAATAAGAATCATGAGCAATAAATGAGGAAAATTTGAATGAAAAAAAAGGTGATTACTGGAAGTAGGATGTACCCACAGAGTACCTACGCGAATAAATTTTTCCCTGTAGCGAGATAAGTAACAATGAACTGTTACAATGAATCCCTAAGTATTTATACATGTGTTCCCACGTGCATTTTAGCAGATTCGATGAGAGTGTATGGGTGCGTTCATCCGCTGCATCCTAAGAGAAGGTACTGTTAGGTAAGAACCGTCTGTAGGTCGTAGGTGCGGGACGAGGTATCCGTCGCATCCTGTCTTCGCGAAGACAGGAGGACCTTGGGCCTTAACCCACTCTTAGTTAGAAAGGGACTAGTGGCATGACGCTTATCTCATTCTCTCTCGTCTCTTCTCGGCCTTCTTCACCTTCTTCTCTTCTTTTTCTTCCGTGTTCTCCAATCCATAGAAATCATTAACCAACAATATCTCACCATTTTTGCACTCATAGTGTATTTTTGCTCAACAACAGCAAAACTAACAACTTGGGAGTTGAACTTTGGTAAAAATGAAAATAGAGACAAATTACACTGGCTCTCTTATGATGAGGAAGCTTCAAATAAGCCCCATTGATAGGCTCTTTACTTAAATTGACGCCTGCGCAGAAATGTGAAAAAAAGCGCGAACAAGATCGGCGAAAAAGAGATGGAGCGTTTTTTTATATTTCTGCGCAGGCGCCAATTTAAGTAAAGAGCCTATCATAAGGCGCTTATTTGAAGCTTCTGTATTATAAGGTGGATGGTGTAAACTGTCTTATAAATCTCGGTAAAATTCTCAGTGGTTTGAAAAAAGTGGTTTTACTACTTTTTCTGGATAAAGTGACCAGAATTTTGGTTGGTTGTACACAATTATTGTGAAGAAAAGTAGGGGCAATGAAGAAGATAATAGAGACAGTGAAGATAAAAACAGAGACAGTGAAGACAAAAATAGAGACAGTGAAGATAAAAGTAGAGACAGTAAAGAAAGAATATAGAGACAGTGAAGATAGAAATAGAGACAGTGAAGAAAGAATATAGAGACAGTAAAGAAAAAGATAGAGATAGTGAAGAAAAAAAAGAGACAATAAAGAAAAAAATAGAGATAGAAAAGAAAAATAGAAGCAATGTGAAAAGTTAAAGCAGTGAAGAAAAAGATAACAAAGAAGAAAAAATAGAGACAATGAAGAAAAGAATAGACAGTAAAGAAAAATAGGAGTAGTGAAGAAATAGAAGCAATGTAAAAAATAAAAGCAGTAGAGAAAAGAATAACAAAGAAGAAAAAATAGTGATGGTAAAGATAAAAATAGAGAGGGTGAAACATAGTAGTAGTGAAGAAAATAGAAGCAGCAAAGAAAAAATAGAAACAGTGCAGAAAAAATGGAAGCAAGGACGATAAAATAGAGACAGTACAGAAAAAAATAGAATAAATGAAGCAAAAAAAGAGACAGTGAAAAACTAGAGATATACAAAAAGTAGAAGCAATGAAGAAAAGCTATTGTCAATAAATAAGAAAATAGAAGAATACGGAAGAAATAGAAACGATGATGACGATGAAAAATACGTAGTTAATAATTTAGAAAAAATTTACAAATGTAATAGAAATTGAATGAAATTGTTACAACATGATAGGGAAACTGTGATTATGCGATTAGAACAGAAAAGTGACTAACATTACCGGAACGAAGTGAAAACATGCGAGGACAAGTATAATCGCTATTTGCGAAAGTGTTTGCAGATGCCTTAGATATCCAATGGAGTATTAATGATGCTATTGTAGAGCATGTTACACGCGACAGAATTCACGTGCGGTCATGCATGTGATTTACGACTTGAATTGTTCCGCAAACCATACTGTCAATTTTAAAACAACACTGAAAAAATAAATAGCTGATTCAGACAACGTATGGCAGTTCCACCAATACATGTACCTAATCTAGTCATAATTGTGACTAGGTTAGGTACACGTATTGGTGGTCTGAATCAGCTATTTATTTTTTTCAGTGAACAATTATCATTTTATCAAATTCGAATTACGTTTCAATCGTTTTTTTAACTGCGCCTAACTCTTTCCTCCTCATCATCAGCTTTTTTTCTTTTCGTAACATTGATTTCTTTAATTCTGCTTTTAATCTATATTATATCTATATGTGGCGAAGGGACCTAAGACCTTAGATGCAAACAATTATAGGTTACGTTCAATGATCGATTCGCTTTCTTTTTAATTACTTTTAGTCGAGAACATTTTTTCGGGATAGTAGATGCACAAAATATTCATAAAAAACTTCTTTTGATTGCAAATAATTAAAAGGGGAGTTTAAAGTTACAACTGTCATCAAACGTAACCTACAATCTTTTGCTTCTAAGGTTCCTTTTTTTGAAGCGCGTCACATATTCTTCTTTTCATATTGAATTGGAATCTTAATTTTTATTTTTATCATTTTAATTTTGTACACTGGAAAAAGTTTCTATTTTAAGACTAAAATCGTATGAAAACGATACGAAACAAATACGAATCCAGTGAGAGGGCGTTACAGTCTATGTACTTTAGCATTGGTTCAAAATAACACAAAACGGATTTGCACAATTTATTTTTTGCGTGTATCTGTCGTAAATTAAAAAAAAAAACAGAAACTTATTATTTTTTAATGAAGATGCGTTAAGTCCAATTCTGTTTGTTCTATTGTTTTTATAAATAGCACATGTAGTTGCACACGTGTACCAAATTTCAGCTCTCTAGGACTTATAGTTTCAGAGCTGTGGAACAGGTTTTGTGGTCTGATACACAAAATTCTATAATAAGGGTTCAATTTGATTTCGTGAATGGAACAGTAAAAATTAATTATAAAAAATAATAAGTCTATTATAAGAAAATAGTATTAAAAACTAATATGCATTATGTATAAATAATGCTAAGTGTATTATACAATAAAATAATAAGTACAATACGCAATAAGTATAAATATAATAAGAAGTGTAATATACAATAAAACAATATTTTAAGTATCATATACAAAAAATAAGTGTAATTTTGATAAAACCACACGGAAAAAACTATCCGGTTGGAATAACTGGAATTCCGGTTAAGCCTCACTTAACATTTTTTTCCAGTTATATTAACCTGAATTCCGGTTAAATTTACCGGACGTCCGGTTAAAATAACTGGAAAAAAATGTTAAATGAGGCTTAACCGGAATTCCAGTTATTCCAACCGGATAGTTTTTTCCGTGCAACAAGTAATAAAAAGAAACAACAACAATAACGAATGATTGATTAAAAACGCTAAAAAGCAGTGAAAACAGTGAAAACCGTTGATACGTAAGCGAGCAAATTTGTCTCATGACTACTTGTTCACGTGCAGAAAGATTATTGAATTTGAGTAAAAGCTCGTGCACGCTGACAGAGGTTGAATGGCAAAATGGACTTTATAATCCTTTCTAATTTTCTTCGTCCTTAATCTCTCGGACAAGATTCCGCGACGTATTCATGGCTGGGGCACAAGATGCTCACGTGCCATGGCACGCGACACGTGACTCGTACTTCACGGTTAAGCACGTGTTTCGCTGCATTCAAAAGAAGAATCAGGAAGCGGCCTGGCAGACGAAGAAGGTGAAAGGGATACGTCCTTCAGTAACCCCTTTCACCCCTTTCTTTCAGATCGTCTTCCTGCTGCTGCCTCTTGAGTGGTACATTGCAGCTGGTACCAAAAACTCGTTCGCAACCCTTTCCTTGAGGCTGCCATTTGAATCCTCCTTTTCTCTTCCTCCTCCTCTCATCCCCATTAGGGATGGACCACCTCCTAAGATCTCACGCTATCTCGTATTGCATCTCGTTCTGTTTCCGGAAAAGAGAACGCTTCGTCATTTCACATAAAAGGCAGGATTCCTCGATTTTTAACCCTTTTTTATGCCATATGTTGAACCGCCTACGTAATCTACCAACTATGACATGAGTATGGTTACCACCTCAGACTCGATGTTGTGGCTTGAGCTATTCCTGAAACGATGGAATCCTCTGTCCGGAAGTTCGGGGCAACTGACGTTTAGAAAATTCCTTTTCAGGAAGAGAAAAGTGGGATGGACGGATCTTTAGTGATACCGTGGTTGTAATAGACTTGAAAAGCTGATCCTGCCAAGGTTTTCAAAACGAGAATTCTATGGGGAGACGGGGCACGTGCTGCATCTTTATACTTGTAAAATCTCTTCAAATTCAATGCGATATTCACGCAGTTACATTTCGCTTTGTTAGAGTGCAAATTGCATAAGCTTTTTACTATACATAATCGAGCGTAATCAGCTGCTCGTAATATTGTTGGGTAACTAAAAACATCTTCAAACCTTTCATAGAAAGGAAGTGTCTTGAATGTAGGAGTGGATTCAAAACAAATCTTTTTTTAATTAATATAATTAATAATAAACATAATTTTATGTGAGAATTTGTAAAAATACCAAATAAGCTAATTAATATTGTCAAAATTTGCAATTTAAAGTGTTTATTTATTTTTTATAATTTAAAATTAATAATTTAATAAAATGTGGATTTAAAGTTACTTAATTTTACGTAAATATAGTTAAATAAGTATAACCGGGTACTTTGAATTTTTCAAAAAGCATGGTTTAAAACAAATAAAAAATTTTTTTTTTAGTAATTTCTTGTAGTTAAATAGTCAATGAAGAAATATTAGGACTAATAAAAATTTTTCGTAAGATAGCTTTTTTGTAAACGACCTTTTTACACAAAGTACCCGGTTTTGCCCCACCTTCCCCTATATGGGTTATTCTACGAAAGTGGGAATTTTTGCCGTCTCAGCTTATTTAATATATTAATTTTGAAAATTATAAGTTGGTTTTCTATGAAAATTGTTCAATTTAATTGTTTTTTTGTCAATGAATATAAACAAAAACGAAAAAAAAATGTTTATAGAAAATTTTCATAAAAGTGTCAAATTCTCAGTATCCTGGCCTGTCCACGAGTGAGATTATTAGATGTTCAAGAAATATAATTTTCCAAATTTTTAAAAGGAACCCTTATGAAAAAAAGTACTGGAATAAGTATTGGAATAAGTACTGGAATAAGTACTGGGTTGAAGTACTGGTTAAAGTACTGGAATAAGTATTGGATGAAGTTGAGTACTGGAAATCCCAGTACTAAATTCGCCATACATACTGTGCTTTTAAAAAAATTATTGCGCTTATTTAGTACTGGTTTTTCCAATACTTAATCCAGTACATAATCCAGTACTTAAACCAGTACTTTTTCTATGTAAAACCAGTACTTATTCCCGTGTGGAAAAAAATTGGGACGCAGGCCAGACCGTCTGTTTTGTAATATGGCGCTGGCCAGACGGTCTTGATAGGGCGCTGGCCACACTGTTAAAAATTGGCCTCGAACTTCACACCCCAGAGATTGAATTTAGGAAAAATTCAATCCGTAGAGATTGAACTTTCAATCCGCTGAGATTGAACTAAGTATGTTTTC